>JANZLX010176484.1:0-27721 GCA_025531955.1 Erythroxylum orinocense
AGTATTAATAAGGGTATATTTATAATTTTATTAGCTTTCTTAATAAATGTGCATTTTTTTAAAACGACACTTATTATAAATCAGAGGAAGTAAAATTTTAAATTATGTCTTTTTTATATTTTCTTATTTACTGTCCTTTCACGTTTCACACGAGATACGTAACTAAAGTCCCATTACGTATTACATAACGTGCTACATAAATTGTATCCATAAACATAATTTTTAACAACAAAATGTTGGTAAAGGAAACGGATGATATATTAATTAAAACGCAATAATAATATTTGATAATTTTAAAAAATAAAAAATGATGTGATAATTTATTAAATTCGAGTTATAAGATTGAACTGGCGAGGATTGTGGACTTGGAAAAAATGAGACCCACTTTAATTTGCCGGTTCGTGGACTTGGAAAAGCTGAAAGGATACAAAATATGATCTTTTGTGTTTTTTCCAGTCTTCCTTTATTGCTTCTAACAAGACACCATTATCATCGTTGAAATGTGCTTTGTCCTCCAAACTTGCTTCCTTAGACATTAATTACCCAGGAATGGTCTACTCTGTTCCATATGAGTTAGTGGTGCTAAATAATATTATGTGATTTGTGGCTTAATCTAAAATTAATAAATTAAATTTAAATTTATCAAAGTTTAGGTTAAATTTAAACTTGAAATCACTTATTCGATTTAAACATGTCGTATTTAAACGAAACGATATTGAATTTAATCCCAACTCAACTTGAATTTTGACTACTTAAATTCTATCAAATCGAGCTTGAATTGTTTGATTCGTGGAAAAGAAGAGGTTATATTAGGGTTATGATAATTAAATATCGGAAGAGGTCAGGTCAAGTTAGACCCTTTTAATGTGATTCGGAATGAACCCTAAGGGTGTAACTTAAGTTCGAATTGAAATTCAATGGTATTCTTCCTGTCTGAAACAACTTTATTTTAAAATGAATTAATTAAACAAACTCAAAATGCATATTAAAGATTAAATCGGATCGGTTCGGTTGACTTTTGCCTTAGTTAGCAATAATAAAGATATTTTTTTGTAAGTTAACTGTTGAAAGAGTGTAGGAGCCATGATGTTGCCTCGTTGGTGCCCACTAACTAACAATGTTCACGACAAAGCAAGAACAAAGTCAAACGTGTCATTTAGAACATTGCTAAGTGGTATATGTCCTGTCTAAGATGAACTAATAAGCAGTTAATTTACAACCAAACAACCACTAAAAATGTCCAATCTTGGCGGTCGATTTTTGTTTACGCAACAAATATAATCTTCCGCAGCGAAAACATCTCAAATCAAGGAAGTCTACTGTTGGTCGAGGAGTTTGTTGTATTCCTAAGGATCAAACCCCTGATCACTTAGTTAAGCGACAAAGGTATGTGTCATTTACACTAACCCACTAGGTTGCAACAAATATAATCTTAATCACAAGTTATGCGAATGTAATTACCATGACACAATTGCACAAAAATAATGTTATTAGGATTAAACTTTACAATATGAAACTTCAAAACAAAATTTTAAATTTAAGATAATTAAACAATTAATTAAGGTTGAGTCTTTCTTAATTTTTTATTTTAGCAAGTCAAAAGATGAGTAAAAGAGATTGATGTGCCTTATTTTTTTTGTTTGGCATACGTATGCAAGTTCATTTGTAATTTTGTAGTATCTTCATGGCACATTACTAGTAGACCTATCTTAAACAACTTCTTTCTCTCGTCTCAGTGAGATTTCAACTGATTATTAAACATGTGCATAATTTATGTTACATCTCTTAATGAATTTTAATAACGACCGAGTTAAGGGTAAAGTTGTGTATTATCAGATCTTCTCAAATTGATCGTTTCAGTAAAATTTTTATTGGGTCGTTGTTGTTATCTTCGTCAACCTTTAGAAATATCTAAACCAAAAAACAAGTTTTAGCTTTCAAGTGCTTTGAAAGCTTAGAAGAGTTGAGTTTGACTATCCACAAATTTCATTAACAAGTGATGACTTTCCACACATTATATGTGGATCTATCGTAAACAATCTTTTTATTAAATAGGAATAACTGTTGAACCTTCCTAGATGTTTTGTCTCAGTGATACTTCATCTGATTATTAAATATATGCATAATTTATGTTATATTTCTTAATAAATTTTAATGATGGCCGATTAAAAGTAAAGTTGTGTACTATTAGTTCTTCTTAAATTGCCCGTTTCAAAAGAATTTTTATTGAGTCATTATTGTTATCTTTGTCAACCTTTAGAAATTTCTAAACCAAAAAATAAGTTTTAGCTTTCAAGTCCTTTGAAAGCTTATAAGAGTTGAGTTTGACTTATTTAAACTATCCACACATTTCATTAACAAGTGATGACTTTCCTTGCACTAACCCTTGTCAGCTTCTATTTGTCTGCATAGGTACCGTAAAATCAATAATTTCACTTCTCGGAATAAAACGAATCTCCTGTTCAAGATTTCAATGCCCTTGCCCTTTGATCTAATTGTACGATTATAATTGATCAACTCGTTACTTAATTACAATTTATTTTACAATTTATCTAATACATACCTATAGTCTTGTTTGACAATTAACTGATTGCATTTGTTGTTAGTTAATTCTATCAACTGATTTGATCAGCGAATTGCATTAGCTGTTTGTCATTTGATACTTGGTAAAATTAGTTATTTTGTATTAATTGCTTATATATAAAATGACTTATGAATACATGACTTCAAAAAAATTATAAGGGTGTGAATATTATATATTTCTAGTATTTTGTTGAATATTTTTATAGAAATTTAGATATTAGATATTTAATTCTACAAAAATTAAGTTTATAACTCTAATAAAAACATAGAACATATAGTGATAATAATAATAATAATAATAATAATAATAATAATAATAATAATAATAATAATAATAATAATAATAATAACAACAACAACAACAACAATAATGTTAACAATAATAATAATAATAATGCAACGTTAAATTTTTTATTAATATGAATGATATAACGAGCTACATCATATTAGTATTTTTCATATAATATGTATAAATTATATTATTTAATAAATTAAAAATTACTTATAAGAACATAACTTTAAAATTTTATAAAGTCACGATTAAATATTTAATTTTATAAAAATTAAAAATCTGACAATAATAAAAATAGAACAAAAATTAAACTGTACAAATGTTTCGTGCATAATTCATAAGCATAACATAGTGCTATGCATGACACTATTTATAGTAATTAAATTTGCTAAAGTGTCATGCATCAATTATGCTACAGTGTCATGCATCAATTAATTAATAATAATTCAGTTATGCCACACTATAACAAAATTAATTAATTGTAATTAGGTATAAATTAACTTACAAAAATTAATTAATGTATAGCTTTCTTTATTTAGGAGGGTATAATTGGTTTTTCACTTACACATAATCAGTTGTTTATATGAAAACACTGCTATTGTGTAGCTTTTAAAAATTCAACTGCTTGGGATAAATCAACTACTTATTCATCTTTTTACTAAACAAAAATTTCAGCTGTTTGAAATGGTCAAGCAGTTGAATGACTTAAATCAACTAAAAAGTAGCTTGATTCCTTATTTTTACTAGCCTTTGCTTGAAAATTATGAATTGGGTTGCGAATTATTATTACGTATATTTAATAGTTTACTTAATACTAACTCCAAAACATATTATCGATTTCTATTTTTATTATGGATTTTAATTTTAGCTTTTCACTTTTTATTTTTAACTTTTATTTTTTAAAATAAAAACAAAAACTTATTTGTTTGTTAGTGTCAATATAGTTATATTTTTATAAGTGATGTTAATTATATATAATATAAAACTTGAAAATAAATTATTTTTAATTAATTAAATAAATTTAATATTTTATATAATATTTATTAATAAAAATATTATAATTTTAATTATATTTATTAATAATTATTAATTCAATTAAATTTAAATTAATTAGATAAGATTAAATAATTCATAAAATTAATTAATTAAATATATTATTAAATTGATTTATTCATAATTCATATTAATTATTAATATATTAAATGATTGGATAATATATATTTAGTTGATAATAAATCAGACTATGAAAAATAAAAATCACTTTTGTGACTTTCATAAATTACGAAAATTTGGAAGAAACTAAAGTAAAAAATGAAATAAAAATTTTAAGAGAACAATTTTTTACTAATTTTGAAAACAAAAACAAAAAATTAAAAAAAAGTGGAAACAATTAAAACCCAAAGTTTGTGAATTATAGACAGGACAAGTTTGTGAACCTTCAGGTTGTTCTACTTAGGTCAACTTGTATGATTTTTCCCAGGTTGTCATTCCAGGCAAGCAGCTTATAAGATGTTTTTTAGTTTATTGACTAAAAATTAGCTTTTTGACCACCTTTAAAAATTATTGATATTTTTATGAATGATTTATTGGTTAACTTATTTAATCCCAATAAGCTAATTTTTAAAAGCTTAATAAGAAAATTTTTTGAAGTTAGCTGTTTGTCTAATAATAATATTATCCTCCACTTTACTTTCTACTTTTGCTCTACGTGTTTTTAAAGTTTGCTTTTTTTATTGTACAATTATATCATGAAGTTTGGAAAAATATAATAAAGGGTTAATTAAACTTTTTAATATTTATTTAAGTTTATAATATTAGTTTACATTTAAAAATATCATAATATTGAGCTTTTGAACATAAAGAGTCACATCGAGCTAATATTTTTGGTATATAACTACTTTATATCTTATTTATGTCATACTATAATTATAGATATTTTTAATTTATTGAATAATAAAATTTATACATATTATATAAAAAATATTAATATGATATAGTTCGCTGCATCATTCATATTAGTAGAGAATTTAACATTTGATTATTATTATTAACTTAATTTTTGTAAAATTAAATATCTATATAAAAATTATTATAAGAATATTCAACAAAATATTAAGAAGTATAATTTTCACACCCTTATAAGTTTTTTTAATTCATGTTCTTATAAGTCAATTTACATATCAACAATTAATGTTAAATAATTAATTTTACTAAACATCTTTAATAAATAATTACGCTAATTAAATAAACTGATATAATTAATTATCAACTAATCGTTAATAAAATTATCTAACAACTAATACATTCTGCCTATTTACGAAAGATAACCTAAAGCTTTGTTCGGACGGGCTTTACATGTTTGACGAGGTGAAATAATTCGACAAAAGCGATTTGTCATAAACATGATCTTCATTCTTGTCCTGTTTGTCCTTTAGCCAAGCAGTCTAAACTTCCATTCCCTGATAGCATGTCAAGAGCACCGTGTCCATTTCATTTGATACACATTGACCTATGGGGACCCTATCGCATCTCAACTCACAGTGGCCACCGATACTTCGTGACCATTGTAGATGACTATACCCGAATGACCTGGATCTACTTGCTACAATCCAAACATGACACATGCACCACTCTAAAACATTTTCTTACCCTTGTCCAAAACCAATTATCAACCTCTGTTAAGCTTGTTAGAAGTGACAATGTTATTGAGTTTTTTAATCAGGAATGTACGACACTGTTCAATACCCTTGGGATAGTTCACCAAAGTTCATGTGTCAATACCCCCCAACAGAATGGGGTAGCAGAATGGAAACATAGACATTTACTTGAAACTGCTAAAGCCTTAAAATTTCATTCAAATTTACCTTCTAAGTTTTGGGGGGAAAGCATTTTAGTTGCCTGCTACATGATCAACCGTTTGCCATCCTCAGTCTTGTCATGGAAATCACCATTTGAGATGTTACATAAGAAGCCACCACCACTACACCACCTCAGAGTCTTTGGCTGCCTTTGCTATGCTAATGTTCCATATTATCATGATAAATTCTCCCCAAAGGCAATCCCATCTGTTTTCTTAGGTTACTCTCTTGTCCAAAAAGGATATGTGTTACTAAACCTTCACACCAAGAAGTTGTTTGTCAACCGAAATGTGGTCTTCCATGAACACATATTCCCCTTCAAACTCAGACCTTCCGAGCAGCCTATGTTCCCTGTTACAAGCTTTGGTCACATCAAAGATCATGACTACTTGAACATTACACCAGAAATTACATCACCTTAACAAAATTTAACCTCTTCCGCACCTCCACCACCTCCTACCCCTCTCAACCTAGCTCCATCCCATAACCTTCCTTCACATCCACCTGATCCGCCATCTTTCGCCTTTGACACTGCCTCATTTCCACCGCCTTTGACACTGCCTCATTTCCACCTCTTTCATCAGCCACCACAAGGAGATCAAGCAGAATTTCATATCCACCAGTATGGCATAAGGATTATCATTTCACCAAACCCCCATCAGCATCATCCTCTTCACTTGCAATAAAAGGTCAGTATCCAATAACCATATCATATGCTCATTTACCTTTAAAAACTCAGTCTTTTTCAGCATCCATTTCCCAAATAGTTGAACCAAAAACATATTCTGAGGCAATTAAGCATAAGTGTTGGATAGATGCTATGCAACAGGAAATTCAAGCTTTGGAGTCAAATGGCACTTGGGAAGTGGTCCCTCTTCCTCCTGGCAAAGTTCCCATTGGCTGCAAATGGGTCTATAAGGTCAAGTATCACTCAAATGGCACTGTGGAAAGGTTCAAAGCAAGGCTGGTTGCCAAGGGATACAATCAACGAGAAGGTATTGACTTTCAGGAAACTTTCTTACCAGTAGCTAAGCATGTAACTGTCAAGAGTGTCATTGTTATTGTTGCTTTCTATAATTGGCCTTTGTTTCAAATGGATGTCTATAATGCATTTCTGCAAGGAGACTTATAGGAGGAGGTCTTTACGAAATTTCCAGAGGGATTTAGCAACCAGGGGGAGCACATGGCATTAGGTTGCTTAAATCCTTGTATGGCTTAAAGCAAGCCTCAAGGCAATGGAATTTGAAACTATCAGAGGCTCTCATTCAGAATGGTTATAGCCAAAGTAAATATGATTATTCCATGTTTACTAAGATCATAGGGTCTAGGCAAGTTATAATGTTAATCTATGTTGATGATCTGTTGATTACTGGAAATGACTTAGAACTTATTGAAGAATTGAAGTCTACTTTGCATAGAAGCTTCAAGATGAAAGATCTTGGCAATTTGAAATTTTTTCTTGGTATTGAAGTGATAAGGTCAAGTGCAGGGATTGTGTTATCTTAGAGAAAGTATGCTTTAGAGATGATTGATGACATTGGAATGATGAATGCAAAACCTGCTAACACTCCTCTAGAACAGAATTTGAAACTCACTTCTGCAGAATTTGATGAAGCACTGCAGCCTAAGAATGATGATACTGTTTTAGTTGATGCTACTATATACCAAAGATTGATTGGTCGACTCTTATATTTGACTCACACTAGGCCAGACATTGCCTATAGCATGCAGCATCTTAGCCAGTTCATGCAAAAGCCCAAAAAGTCTTATGATGCAGCTTTGAGAGTGGTAAGATACATCAAGAAAGATCCAGGCCAGGGGATACTTCTCTCATCAGCAGGAAAACTTGTGATATCAGCTTATTGTGACTCAGATTGAGCATCATGTCTCATGTCAAGAAAGTCTGTAACAGGGTTCTGCATAAAGCTAGGCAATTCATTGATTTCTTGGAAATCCAAAAAACAGAGTACAATCTCGAGATCATCAGCAGAGGCTGAGTATAGAAGTATGGCATCAGCTGTTGCAGAATTAAAATGGCTTCTTGTTTTATTCACAAAGTTGGGGATTAAGGAATGTAAACCAGCTGAACTTTTTTGTGACAGCCAAGCAGCAACACAAATAGCTGCTAATCCAGTTTACCATGAAAGGACTAAACACATTGATATAGACTGCCATTTTGTTAGAGAGAGCATACAAGAAGGGTTATTGCAAACAAGGCACATCTCAACCAAGGAGCAGTTAGCAGACATGTTTACAAAAGCCCTTGGAGTTCCACAACATTCATACTTGCTTTTCAAGTTGGAAGTGATTGATATATATCACCCTCCAACTTGAGGGGGAGTATTGAAGCAACAAATAATTTGTTATTCTGTTGATTGGTTGGATTTTATTCTTATTCCCTTTTGTTAGGTAGCAAAGTTTGTTTTAGAGTTAGTTAGAAAAGCTATATAAAAGACCATGCTCACTGTACACAGATAGATATACGAAATGAAGCAAACATATTCTTTTTCCCCTTCTATCTTTTCGATCCTAGTTTTGAATTGTAAGAAATTTTCTTTAAACTGGTAAAAGAGATAAAGTTAGTAGATCATAAATCCATTACAGTTGTCAATAAAGTTTTGTTAGCCAATAGACTATAAAAGTTATTAATCAATAAAGATTTCTTTATGAGTCAAGTCAAGTTGATGAACACTTACTTTCTCGAAAAAGAGAATCTTTGAAGATAAAAAGCATAAATTGAACAAAGTGAACTTTGGCTTAAAAAAATATAGTTTACTGTTTTTGTAATGTCTGTTTCCTTCATAATCTTCTTTTATCTCAATGATTTCGATTACGTTGACAACCATCAAGCATTCGGGTGAACTTTATTCACCACATTATTCACTTATGTTACTATTATGCTTTGTTTTCATCTAAAAAATATTCAACAACCAATAAGGATGTAAAATATAAATTTTTTTCTTAAATCAGTTAATAATAACAAAAATAAAGAGATATACTCAAGTCGATCATGATATTTTAAATTAAAGCATTACATTTAAATGAAATAATTAAAAAAATTAAGTTCAATTTCACTTATGTTTTTTTGATGTAATTTTTAGTTTTTAGTTTCTTAATTTTAATATTTATTTAAAAATAAAATCCCTTTTTTGGTTATTAATTTTAAACTAATTACTTTTATTGCAGATAATACTAAATATTAAAAATTTGTACAGATAAATGAGTAAAATATTTGTAAGAATTTATTTATTGAAGTATTTATTTGTAATATATATATAGATATAATCATGGAACTCAAATTTATTATTTAGACTTAAATATTTGATATTTTAAGAAGTTTTTCATAAATAAATAATTTAGTAATTATATTTATTTATCAATAAATTAAAAATATAAATTCTAAATAATTATAGAAATATGTTTTTCAAAATAAATTTTAAATTAATACTAAAAATTTAAATAAATTGAATTACTATATTATATTACTCATAATCTTTGTTAGTGATTAACATTAAATAATTAATTAGTGGATATTTAATTAATAATAAATTGTATTGTGATAGTAAATAAAAACCAAAAAATTAAAATTATTATTTTAATGAATTTCGAAAATTAAAAAGATAAATTATATACAGAAACTAAAAAATTAACCAACCAAAATTTTTTAATAAATTTAAAATAAAAAATCATAATATAAGCAATATGTAAGTGTTAACCTGCCTATGATCTTTTCTTAAAGACCCTCAAAGTCAAGGACGGAATCATCTAAAGCCAAGAATTACTTGACTCAACAGTAAATACTCTCCATTGAAAAGTTAACGCAGTTGCAACGAACCCACGACTAGCACTAAATATCATAAGCCATTACTCGTTAGCCACTTTTTTGTTCTTGTCCATCTCAATTCGGTGTTCCTTCCTTACTCCTTAGAAAGAAACCAAGTATCCCTATCCGCTTACTGAATCTTGCCGGACCTTTTTCTGATCATCAGAATGCAGTATCTATGCTTTCTAAGTGACTATTCCATAGTCACCCTATTTCTTTCTGTGTTCAGCCTAACCCCTTTCTCCGACGCAACTGACCCGCCTCTTTATTATGTCTGCGATAACAGCAATAATTTCACCATAGACAGCCCTTACTATAAAAACCGAAATACCCTTCTCTCTTCTACTCTCCTTAAGACAAGGAGTTATATCTACAGGAATGGTTTCTACCGAACATCTACCGGACAAGCACCGGAAACTGTGTACGGTATGTTTCTCTGCCGTGGTAAGGTTACCGACGAAGAATGCAGGAAGTGCGTCGCCAATGGTGCCCAATTCATAGTCCAAGGTTGTCAGCTCCAGAAAAATGCCATAGTATGGTACGATAAATGCCTCCTCCGATGGTCAGACGAGGACTTCCCGTCCATTGCCACTGTTCCTACCATATACATGTCGACTGTACAAAACGTCACAGTAAACCCAGTGGTTTTTAACGAGTTAGTGGCCACCACCATCACCGATACAGCGACCAAGGCTGCCTATGATGACTACAAAAGATTTGGAAATGAACAAGTGAATTATTCTGAATCTAATGATCTATACAGCGTCGTGCAGTGTACACCGGATTTAAGTCCCTGGGAATGTAATCGGTGTATTAGTATTATTATGGCGCAGTTGCGTAGTTGTTGTAGTGGGAAGAGAGGAGGAAGAGTGTTGACTCCAAGCTGTAACTTCAGGTTTGAACTATATTATTTCCTGAATCTAACATCACGACCTCAGGATTATAAGGTTGAGGTCAAGAGTCCTTTCCTTCCACGATCACTCCCTACCCCTCCGACTCCGGTGCCGACCTCACCACCAAAAGGTACAAACACAACCTGATCATCTGTTTTTACATGCCATTTTTTTTCCCTTTTAACTATATCGATATCGTACATTTAGCTAGCTCGTTCGTAAAGGCGCGTACATATAAAAGTTGAAAATTAACCCAAAAAAAAAAAGACACAAATTCAGTTGGCATAAAAATATCAAAATAATGATTCTTAATTATTATTTTTATGATTAATATTAGATAGTTATTATGATTAATATTAATTAAATTACTAATATAAATTAGAAAATATTAACTATACTAATTATGAAAATAAATTTAAATAATAACTCTTTTTATTTTTTATTTTTTTAAAAATGAATGAAGTAATTTATAGATGAAACTAGATCAACATTATAATGAGTTGAAGGCTGAATGTCTAATCTCTAAAAGGAACTAAATACAAGCTAAAGAAATTGTAGCTAAAGAAAGTAACATATGCCTTACTGTAAAACATACAAATTACAAGCGCCACATTCTTTTCATATCCATAGACAAAAATTCCTAAATATGTTTTGCATATATGCAAGCTCTGATAAAGTTGATGACTCTCTCCAAGCAGGTACTTCACCACCTCCGGATTATAAGGATGAGGTCAAGAGTCCTTTCCTTCCGGTGCCGACCCCACCGCCAAAAGGTACAAACACAACCTGATCATCTGTTTTTACATGCCATTTTTTCCTCCCTTTTAACCATATCGATATCGTACATTTAGCTAGATCGTTCGTAAAGGCACGTACATATAAAAGTTGAAATTAACCCCCCAAAAAAAAAAGACACAATTTGGTTGGCATAAAAATATCAAAATAATGATTCTTAATTATTATGTTTAAATAATTGTCCAGTTAAAATCAAGAATTAAATTTTAAGAGTTAACTAAAAACCATTATTTTAGTAGGATTCAAAATCATCCTAATGTTCTTTCGAATCATTCTTATGTATCATTATACCTATTAGAATAGATAGTTATTATGATTAATATTAATTAAATTACTAATATAAATTAGAAAATATTAACTATACTAATTATGAAATATATTTAAATAATAACTCTTTAACCTTTTTTTTAATGAATGAAGTAATTTATACATGAAACTAAATCAACATTACAATAAGTCTAAGGTTGAATATCTAATCTCTGAAAGGGAACTCGATACAAGTAGCCAATCTAAAGAAATTGTAGCCAAAGAAAGTAACATATGCCTTACTATAAAACATACAAATTACAAGGCCCACATTCTTTTCATATCCATAAACAAAGATTCCTACTATGTTTTGCAATAGCAAGCTCTGATAAAGTTGATGACTCTATCCACAAGTAGGTATTTCTCTACCTACTTATCAATAAATCGTTGACTATTTCATTCCCTCCATATGGTTTATATAGAATAGCATTGAGTTTCCTTCTCTCTGAGTTAGCAATGACTCAATTCAATGTTTGCTCTCAATTATATCCAGAAAAATTATGAGGTAGCATATGCAAGATTTTATTCCAAATTGCCTTATTATATGGACATTGGAAAAATAAATGGTTCTTGTCTTGAACAACAATATTACAAAGTAAACAAGTTGTGTTAGAATTGTCGTACCAGTGACTCTTAGTTTGAAATTTATTATTGATTGCAAGCTAAGTAACGAAAAAGCCTCGGGACTAACAATGTTTCTCCATAAAAGATTGAACCAAGGCACATAAGCCATTTCCCCTATAAATAGTTGATAACAAGAGTTGTTAGAAAAAGTACCATTCTGATTTAAAGACTAGGAAATGACATCGGCAATTTGTAGATCGTTAAGTAGTGGAAGGTAGTTCACCAGAATATGGAATCCCCTAAAATTGGCATGTCATTCACCATTCAAAATCAGAGAAGAAACTTTAAAGTTCAAAGGCAATCTATTTCTTATATGTTGCAATTCGGGTCTATGGACTAGTGGGCTAATGTCTAGCCATTTGTCATACCAAATCCAAGTCCTATCCCCATTCCCACTACTATATTGTATGTAGGGCTAAATGAACTGCCTCAAAGCCATCATTTGCTTAAGGAAAGGAGAACCACCTCTTAAGCAATCCAACTGCTAGAAATTTGTCTACTTCAAGTAATGTTTATGAATCCATTTGATCTATAGTGTATTTTGATTAGTGTATCTATATAGCCTCTTGCACATCAATACCCTTTGCATTGTAGTAATAGAAATTATACCCAACCCTTCTTTCTTTTTTGAGACAATAACATCACTCCATTTAATTCTAGCTTTCTTGGCGTTATCAATTGTACCAAACTATAAGAAGGAGTTCATAGTTCTATCCATCTCCTTGATAGCTTTCCGAGGTAACACTGTATGTGTTGTCCAATGAATATGTAAACTACTAATAATCGAAATGATGAGAGTCAATCTAGCAGCATAGGATAAGAAACTATTTTGCCATGCTAGAACTCTAGACTTTAGTCTTTCAATAATGGGAACATAGTCCTAGTATTTAGGCTTGGAAGCAATAATAGGGATACCCAAATAGGTAAAGGTATGGGAGATTGTGGCAAACCCAACGAGTCTTTTTATTTTATCCGAATTGCACACATCTAGAGAGAGAAAGAGACTGCTTTTTCTAGGGTTAAACTTGAGGCCAGATCATTGACCAAATAAGTTGAGAGCATGCATCATAATATTGATAGAGTAGACATCCTCATCACACAGAAGTAGAAGATCATCTGCATATATAATATGGTTGAGATTGCTTGCTTTACAAAGATGATGATATTTAAATCCCCTATTGTATGCTATGAGCTTAGTTAATTTAAGGCAGATAGCTTCACATAGTTGTGTATCTCTTCTCGATTAAATATCTTGTTTTATACGTAAGGATGACATGTAGGACATGTCATGCCTAGCCATAACACAGATGAAAAAGAAAAACATGTACCTAACAAAGCTAAAAAACAACAACTGATATTAGAAGTGGCATTGCACCCTATGTAGGTTCTATAATTATAGATTTTAATACAAAAGATGGAAAGAGTAAATATATAAATGCGCAAGAGAGATACTTTTCATCGAGTCAATTAAAATACATGCATACTGATATGAATTTTAATGATTGAAAATCTTAATTTTTTTTAGCTTACTTCAGTATTCTGCCCATTAGTCCTTATATATAGGAAGATACAGATGATTTTTTAGAAAAAAGACCTAGAAATTAGAGAGATTCCTATTGAATTTTGTTACGAGATATTTGTGATGTAGCTAACTGAGAGATTGGGCATTAAGGACAAATTACTGAGAAGAGATAGAAACAGAAGAAGAAGAGATAGAAATTTTTAGAGAGAGAAAATTAGTTAAACTGTTAATTTGTTGCTTTCCCCATTTTTGCCTCTAACGATTATATTGACGACTATAATAATCGTTGGTGGCTATCCAATCATTACATAATAAATGTCTTATATGCACGACAACATTTTGAGCATTTACGTATTATTACAATACTACCTCATTTACATTCAAATATTCACTCTTTAGCTACCGAGCTCCTATCATTTCCCTTCTCATCAAGAACCTTGTCCACAAGGTTTACATCTAGAAAACGCTGTTGAATATCTTACAAAAACTCCCAAGAGACATTGTTGTCCTTCGAAGAAGACCATTACACTAATATCTGTACAGTTGGTTGATTATTACGATTCACCAATTTGCGATCAAGAATAACAACTAGTATATGAATAACAGCTAAATATAAAGATAGAGGTAACAATGGCAATGATATTTCAGAATAGAGGTAACACTGGCAATGATATTTCAGAATCAGTGACTTGACATTTCAGTTGTGAAATATGGAAAGTAGGATGAATCCTACTATCTGCAGGTAAATCAAGTTTATATGCCACTGATCATATCTTACAAATGATCTTGAAGGGAACATAAAACAAAGTCACCTACTTCTGTGATAGACACTTTTTAATACTCTGTTGACGATAAGGTTGTAACTTCATATAGTCATAATCTCCAACAGAGAATGTTCTTTCAATACGATGGTGATCAACAAATTGTTTCATATGGTTTTGTGCTTGTTATAAATGAAAAACGCGGAATATTGATCATAACTTCCTTATCCAATAAGACTTGATCAATTGCTAAAATAGAAGAGTCACTGCTAAATATGGAGTATATATAGAAGGTGGAAAACCATAGACACCTTAGAAAGGAGTAACATTTGTAGCCGAATGAAAAGTAGTATTGTACCATCATGCTACCAAGGATAACTATCTACTCCAATTAATTGGACAACCTGAAGATATACAATAAAGATATGTTTCAAGAGAGAAATTGAGAACCTTTGTTTATTTGTACTATTAAGAATGTTAAAGCAGTCAAAAATTGAAGTTTAACTCTTTAGAGACGAAACATATTTTTCCAAAATACACTTGTAAAGATCACATCTCTATCACTAACAATCATTTGTGGCATACCATGCTACTTGAAAATATGATCCATAAAAATTTTAGCAACCTTTTCCCTAGTTTAAGGATGGCGTAGAGGAAGAAAATGAGCATATTTGCTTATCCTATCAACAATTAAGAAAATCACCAAATGTCCCTCTAACAATGACAAACCTTCCATGAAATCCATATTAATATCATTCCATAAATGTTGAGGAATAGGTAAAGGCTGAAGTAACCCAGGTGAAGCACTGGTTTCATTTTTATTCCTTTTCCAAACGTCACATTTACGTACAAACTCTCAATCATCTCTTTTTAACATTCACCCAAAAAAAAGCACTCAACCTCTTATAAGTTCCCAACCAACCAGAATGTCCTCCATGAGCAATTGCATGCGATAGATCAATCAATTTTAGATGAAAAGGTGTTGAGTTTCAAACCATTAAATGCCCCTTCCATTGTAAAACATCATTGGTCCATGTATAAATCATTCCTTTACACTTACCTTGTTGAATATGCTGAATTAATTTCTGAAGAGTTGTATCCTGTTGCCAACCATCTTTGATTTCTAAGAGTAACCCTGTGCTTACTTATGAAATGGTTAATGTGAATAGCTCATAAATATTCACCTTTGACAAGGAATTTGCAGTAGAGTTGTCTATTCCCTTTTTATACTTAATAGACAAATCAAAACCCAACAATCAATTTTGTTGAAAAGGAGTTGTAATTTTATGATCTATCAAGTATTTCAAAATTTAATGTTTCGTCAGCTCCATGAAATGTCTTCCAATTAAGTAATGAAACCATTGTTTTACTGCCATTACTAAAGCTATAAACTCCTTTTCATAAATGGAGAGGTGTTTGTATTTTTTGGATAGCATTTTGCTAATGAATGTTATAGGATGATTTTCTTGCATGAGTATTGCACCTATTCCCTCTCCACTCGCACTAGCGTCTACCATAAATTCTTTCACAAAATCAGGAAGAGCCAGCACATAAGTCGTTGTCAATGCTTGATTCAGAGCTAAGAATGCAATTGATGCCTCATATATCTAATGAAATGAATCTCTCTTTAACAAATTGATTAAAGGTTTGCTCCTCTGCCAATAAGCCCTAATAAATCTTCTGTAATAACCACATAGGCCCAAAAATCCTTTGAGTTTTTAAACGTTTTGTTGTTTTGGCCAAATGGACACTGCCTAAATCTTCTATGGGTTTGTTGATACACCATAACCACTTAGGATATGTCCTAGATATTCCACTTGAGGAACCCAAAATAAGCACTTAGACAATTTCACGTACAATTGTCGTTCTCTTGAAGTCTCCAACACCAATTGCAGATGCTTCAAATGCAATTCAAAGGATCAATTATATATCAAACTATCATCAAGAAACATATGTATGAACTTTCGCAAATACATCATGAAGATTTTATTCATTAAGCTTTGAAATATAGTTGGCGCATTCATCAGCCTAAAAGGCATTACATGAAATTCATAATGTCCTTCATGAGATCTAAAATCTATTTTGTAAATGTCATCTTTATGCACTTGTATTTGATGCTAACACACTCTAAGATCCAACTTAGAAAAGAATTACACACTAGCTCACTAAACAATTCTTCCACCAAAGGAATAGGAAAATTGTAATCGACACAAAAATGTCACAAACCATCCTTCTTCTTGATCAAAATTATTGGAGCTAGGAAAGGGCTGACGCTTTGTCTAATGATACCTTGTTGCAATGCATCCTCCACCAATTCTTCCATGATGCATTTTTGTACTCCAGAGTACCTGTAAGGTTAAAGATTTACATCCTTTCAGTGGTATCCTATGATCATGGAATCGAGATGCAGGCAATCCTCTCAGTTGTTTAAAAACATCATTGAAATTCTTATAGTTATTCATGGAGTTCACCAAGTAGGTTTGTGACATCTGCTTCCACCTGTGAAGTTCTCAATTCTATCTATAGTTCAATCTTTCTTTTAATATAACCTTCTTAATGCACTACCATTAGACATCAAATAATATCCTTGTCATTCCACACTCTTGTTATTTTTTTCCTCAGTTATTTCCACGAAATTTATATATCCTTCACTTTTCAAGTCCATCTCCTTACCATAACAGAGCTTCGTGGTTCCTTTTTGGTAATTAAACACTATGTTGTTTAGTATGGATAACCATTGAACCCCCAACACCATATCCCACCTATATCAATGACCAAAGCATTTGTGCAAAATTCCTTTATGCCCGTCTACGACTTAAGATTTTAACATATATAGGTGCATCTTAAGTTTATTCCTCCTTCTATCATAATTGTCAATTCCTTCACCTCCTCTAATTCCGTACCAATTCTAGATACTAAAATTTTATCCACAAAATTATGCGTACTTCTCCCATCCTCCAGCATATAAATAACTTTTTCTTCTATCATACCTTGTACCTTAATCTATTGATATTTCACTATAATCACCAAAGTAATGGCTTACAATGATATGCATAGGAACTCTTCTTCAACTTAACCTCCCCATTCTCCACCTCTTCCTCTATTACAAACATCTGCAACATTTTATTCTTGCATTTATAACCAATGATGCATTTTTCTTCACACCAGAAACACAACCCTTGGCTTTGTGCTCATCTAATTCTCTACTAAAAGTGGTCTTGCTCCATTTCAACTCTTTTTCTACCTTATGATTTTTCTTGCACAGGAGTAGGCAACAATCCTTGTGAAGATTTTAGCATGGTTAGTGAGTTTTCGACATAATTTGAACCTCTCTCATTAAACCCATCATCCCAAAATGAACGGTCACCATTTCATGTTTCCATGCTAGATCATATGCTTGTTGAAAAATTGGGGATTCCATAATTTCGCTAGATATTCAATCTCTGCCTTTAACCCTTTCAAAAACATACTAACCAAATATCTGGCATCATTAATTTTTGTGATAGCATGTCAAACTTTGCAAAATACTCCTTCACTATTCTTCTTTGACTTAATTCCTTTAGTTCCCCCATTGGGTCTTCAAAAGCTGCTTCTCCAAATCTCTATTCGAATGCTAATAGATAATCGCCCTAATTAGGATGATCTTATGTTAATCTATTCCTCATATATAACTCTTGCCAAGCTAAACTTCACCCTCTAAGTACATCGTAGCTAAACTCACCTTTAACTCCGCTAGTGTCTGGTCCAACGTAAAAAATTAATAACATTTAAACACCTAAGCTTGCTGATTTTCACCTTTGAACATCGGCAACTGAATCTTACTACACTGCATAGGAATGGCATAATGTCCCCTATAGTAACCATTTCCATTTCCAACTTTAGGAACCCTCTAATCAACATTTTCTTATACGCCATTGTCACCATTATTTTTTGATATAGTTGAGCCATCCACTCCTTCAATTCTTGAATGCTTCATTCATGTCTTATCTTTAAATCCTTCATCTGATTTCGCGTACCTTCCTCCCCTCACCTCCATTTTTGACCTCTGGTTGCTTCTTCCATATTGCAACATCTGCTATAGTCTAGGATCTCAACTCTGATACCAATTTATGTTACAAGATATTTGTGATGTAGCTAATTGAGAGATTAAGGATTAAGAACAAACTACTGAGAAGAGATAGAAATAGAAGAAGAAGAGATAGAAATGTTTAGAAAGAGAAAATTAGTTAACTATTAATTCATTGTTTTTTCCCTTTCTGCCTCCACCGATTATATTAATGACTATAATAATCGTTGGTGGCTATCTAATCATTGCTTAACAAATGTCCTATATACACAAAAACATTTTGAGCATTTACGTATTACTACAATACTACATTGTTTACATTTACGTATTCACTCTTCAATTACGTATTCACTCTTCAACTATCAAGCTCCTATTGAATTTAGACCTAAAATAATAGAAAGTATCACAAACTCTTCTTCTTTCAACTTCTTAACTACTGGACATTTTTAGCTAAAGAGTTTGTCAGAGATTTTAGCTAATTATTCATTTTTTGGCAAAAGTCTCATTTTTGAACACCCCTCTTTAAGACTTTTTGCCATCACACCAAGCTTGAATCTTAGGAACTCAAAACTGTTCTTTGGCAAGGCTTTGGTAAAGATTTCTGTGAGCTGAAACTGTTGTCCGCTGGAAATGTTATCCGTTGGACCCAACGGTTGCACCATTTACTATGGGTCATGTATATTTCTTTCCTTTTAAAACCTCACGTCTATTTCCTGCTACCTTCTATTGTTTTGATGGACGACAACAAGGTATATAACCATCAGTGCAAGTGTATTGGGTCCCTAGGCTTAGCAATATTCTACATACACCATCTCTTGCATTTGCTAAAAGCTTAGAAGAGCCCTCTCATATCTACTTGAAATCTCTCAACATCAATGGCAGGAGGTATATAATAACATTCCACATTTTCATTTTTCTATAATATACATGTATATAGATTATTATCATGTCTAACAGTTGGTATCATAGCAAAATTTACCACTGTCTTGGTGTAGTTCAATTTCTATGATTATATGTATGGATACAAGAATTTTTTGGTGCAAATATTGACATTGTTATAGTCAATATATTGTGAAATGGCTCTTGCATATATGAAGCAAATTAAATTTCGTTTAAAATGGTTTTGAATCATCAAAACTTGGAATTCTAGAAATCAAGATATATAAGGATTAAGAGCATGGGTCGGATCCGAGTTCTGTTGACCCAATTGAAGTTTCAAGACAATAAACAGTTTTGGGTGCTCGTTTACTGTAACTCTTAACTTTTTGTTCGCTTCTATTAATTCAAAGATCAGTTCTCATGGGGCCACCATCATTTCCTTTAAAGAAGAAATGTGAAGTCTGGACAAAATAACTCTTTTCACAGGCCCACGATTACAAACTTTAACGTGTTTTTGCTTTAATTGTTTGGTGCATTTCCATGCGAACTTTGACAATTCAAACCTTTTACTACGTGGGGCCTAATCTTTAGAAAGTTTGAACAAAGGTTTGCAGAAACCTTACTTTCGTGGGGAAGCTTTAGTTAAGCATAACCTTTGTTACCCAACATCTTTTCATAGGACCCACAGATGTACACTTGGTCATTGCTTTGAATTTGTGTTTGTTTTTATTGTTCCCTCATATATGTGAGAGGAAACACAACAAACTGAGTATCGTGGGACCATCTTAGGAAAAATATTTGTAAACTTCAGAAATTGTTTTAATGTAATAAGCTTTATATGTAAAGCATAAGCATCATTTCTGGAGCAATCACTCCAATCACTTGTAACGTGGGGTAAAGAATAAATGGTATATATTTTGCATTGAAAGTGGTCCATCTTTATATTATTTTTACATTTTGGTTTTAACTTTTCTAGATTAGTCCAATTTTATTAAATTACATGATTTACATCATTGTTTGATTTTAAATTCATGTATATGTTTATCTTTATGAAAATATATGATATTGATGCATTATGAACAAATTTTAAAGGATTATGTGGAACCTTTATTATTCAAATTTTGCATAAAATGAGGTGTCATGCGATAAATATAATTTTAATTAGTTAAAGATTAGCCACAACATCTTTGATTAATTAAAATTATGTATTAAGTGTTATGGATCACAGTTAGTAAAATGACACAAATTGTAATTAATCATATTTAAATATAACTAATTTTATCCCACAGGATTATTTATTATATTTGTATGGTTAATTAGGATGGAATAACAAATTGTCTTTTTCTTAATTTACCCACAGGTGTTAAGAAAAAGAATATAATTTGATAATTTCATCATAAAGATTATATATGAATCTTTTAATTAAAGCTTATGCTATAAGAATTTTTAATTGTTATATGATTCACATATGAAATATGATTGCACGTTTTTACATTGGTAAAATATGACACATGTTTCTTTGCTTCAACAAATTTAGTGACATAAGCATGTTTGTTTAAATTTTGTGCAGTTTTTCAACCTGTGAATTTTTCTAAAATTCAATGTGATATTCCTGAATTGAATGGTAATAGCTATAAAATATAGAAAGAGAGGATTCTCCTTCAATTAGGGTGTATGGTCATTGATTATGCTATCCGAAAAGATGAACCACCTGTACCTACTTAAACTAACACTAAGGCGAAAAATGCTCTTTATGAACGTTAGGAGCGATCCAATCGCCTCAGCATGATGTATATAAAAACCAAAATTCATCCTAGTATTCGTGGTTTTGTTGGAGAATGTGATCATGTTAGGGATCTATTGAAGGCTATTGATGAACAATTTGGGTCTTCAGATAAAGCCCTATCTAGTACTTTTATGACTAAGTTATCATCAATGAAGCTCACAAATGTTAGAGGCGTGTGTGAGCACATCACGTGAATGAGGGACATTGCGGTTCATCTGAGGTCTCTTGAGGTTGAGATGTCTGAGTCTTTCCTTGTGCATTACATATTTAATTCCCTTCCACCTCAATATGGACCCTTTAAAATCTCTTGCAACAAACATAAGGATAAATGGTGAATCAATGAACTACAAACCATGTGCGTTGAAGAGGAAGGGAGGTTAGTAATAAAATTGGGTGAAAGTGCACATATGGCTACAAAAGGAAGAAATAGAGAGTAAGCCAAACAAAAAGGAAAGGGTAAAATACCAGTCCATACTAAGATCAAAAAAGATTTCAATCTCAAGTGTCGCTTCTGTAAAAGGAAAGGGCACATAAAGAAGGATTGTGTCAAATTTAAGGCTTGGCTTATAAAAAAAAAGGTATTTCAATCTCACTTGTTTGTTATAAATCTAATATGGTTGATGTTTTTCATAAAACTTGGTGGATTGATTCTAGTTCTATAATCCATATTTCCAATAGCTTGCATGGTTTTCTAAACCACAGAAAGCCAGTAGGTAGTGAGCAATACATCTATTTAGGCAACAAGATGCGTTCACATGTGGAAGTTGTTGGGACATACAAATTAGTTTTAAATTTTGGTTTTGTTTTGAATTTGGAAAGAACATTTTATATTCCAAGTTTCTCAAGAAATTTGATTTCAGTTTCAAGACTTGTATCTATGGGATATTCCTTTAACTTTTCAAATACATCATTTGGTTTGTATCATCAATCTAATCTTGTTGGGAATGGTGCAATGATTGATGGTCTTTTTCGAATTAATTTGCAAGAAAATGTTTTTCATAATACAATGCATGTCCATAGTAATGTTGGTATTAAAAGATGTGTTATGAATGAACAATCATCAATGTTGTGGCACCGAAGATTGGGACATATTTCCCTTAAAAGAATTAAAAAAACTAGTGAATGATGGAGTACTTAATACTCTAGATTTTATTGATTTTGATGTTTGTGTGGGCTGCATAAAGGGAAAGCAGACCAACATGAAAAAGAAAGGTGCTAAGAGGAGTTCAGACATATTAGAGATCATACATACAAACATTTGTAGTCCAAAAATGGACTTATATGGTCAGAAATATTTTATCTCATTTATAGATGATTACTCGTGATATATGTATCTCTATTTGCTTCATAACAAGAACGAAAGATTAGATGCCTTTAAGGTGTTTAAAACGGAAGTAGAGAAATAATGTGGTAAGCAAGTAAAGATCGTGAGATCAAATAGAGGTGGAGAATTTTATGGTAGATACACTGAGGGTGGACAAGCACCCATTCCATTTGTGAAGTTTCTTCAAGAGCATAAGATAATAGCTCAAATACACCATGCCTGGGACTCCGGACCAAAAATGGTGTAGCAAAAAGAAGAAACCAAACATTATTAGACATGGTGCAGAGTATGCTTAGCAACTTTAAACTTCCTAGATCCTTATAAACTGAAGCTCTTAAAACGGCAATGTATATAATAAATCGAGTTCCAACCAAGGTTGTTTCTAAAACACCATTTGAGTTATGGAAAAGTTGGAAACTGAGTTTGCGACATATACGCTTTTGGGGATGCCCTTCTGAAGTAAGAGTTTATAATCCACAAGAAAAGAAACTGGATCCAAAGACTATAAGTGGGTATTTCATTGGATATGCTGAAAGGTCCAAAGGATACAGATTTTATTTCCATCTTATAGTACTAGGTTTGTGGAATCAAGAAATGCAAAGTTTCTTAAAAATGACTTGATTAGTGGGAGTGATCAATCTTGGGACTTAATTCTTGAGAAGGATCATTGTGAAATACAAACTCCTACTTCAAGTAATAGATTGATTGTTGTTCATAGCATCCCTCAAAGTCAAATGGGAGGTGAACAACCAATCATTGAAGTTCCACAAGCTGCTGATGACAATTTAGTAGATTTGATTGTTCAGCAATCACCACAAGTTGTTGAGCAACAAGTTGTACAAGCTCCTCCTCAGGAGGGCGCTAATACAATATTAAGAAGATTAACTAAAGATAGGAAATCAGAAATACCTAGTGATTACATTGTGTATTTACAAGAAGCTGACTATAACATTGGAGCCGAAAATGACCCTGAAACGTTTTCACAAGCTATAAGTTGCAATGAATCTCAATTGTGGTACAATGCTATAGTAAATGAGATGAATTCTATAGTATCTAGCAAAGTCTGGGATCTTGTCAATTTGCCTAATGGTGCAAAGGTCATTGGATGTATATAGGTCTTTAAGACAAAATAGGATTCATTAGGCAACGTTGAAAGATATAAAGCTAGACTTGTTGCCAAAGGATTTACTCAACAAGAAGGAATCGATTACACAAAGACCTTCTCTCCTGTATCTAAAAAGGATTCCTTACGAGTGATTATGTCATTGGTTGCCCATTTTGATCTGGAACTACATTAAATGGATGTGAAAATAGCATTCCTAAATGGAGACCTGGAGAAAGAAGTTTATATGAAACAACCGGAAGGATTCTCCTCTAGTGATGGTGAGCATTTGGTGTGTAAACTTAAGAAATCCATATATGGATTGAAACAAGCCTCCCGTCAATGGTATTTGAAATTCCATGATATCATCCCTTCATATGGTTTTGAAGAAAATATCATGGATCGATGAATATAGCTGAAAGCCAATGGGAGTAAAATTTGTTTCCTTGTTCTATATGTGGATGATATTTTACTCGCTACAAATGAAAAAGGTTTGCTATATGAGGTGAAACAGTTTTGTCTAAGAATTTTGATATGAAGGCTATAGGTGAGGCATCTTATATCATTGGCATTAAGATCCATAAGGACAAGCCTTAATATATTTTAGGTCTATCCCAAGAAACCTATATCAATAAAGTCTTAGAAAGATTTCGGATGAAAGATTGTTCACCAAGTATAACATTGTTCACCAAGTATATTGTGATGGGTGATAGGTTCAATTTGAACCAGTATCTAAAAAATGAGATTGAAAGGGAACAAATGAAAGATATTCCATATGCTTTTGCAGCAGGGAGCCTAATGTATGCTCAGGTTTGTACAAGACTTGACATTGCATTTGTTGTTGGAATATTGGGAAGATATCAGAGTAACCCAGGTATAGATCACTGGAGAGCTGCCAAAAAGGTGATGAGGTACCTTTAAGGAACAAAAGATTACATGATTATGTATCGACGAACTGAAAATCTCGAAGTAGTTGGCTACTCAGATTCAGACTTTACTGGTTGTGTTGATTCACGAAAATCAACATCTGGATATGTATTTATGTTTACTAATGGATCCATATCTTGGAGGAGTTTAAAGCAGACTTTGACTGCTACTTCTATTATGGAGGCTGAGTTCGTTTCTTATTTTGAGGCTACATCACATGGTGTATGGTTGAAGAGTTTTTATATCTGGACTTAGAATTGTGGATTATATTTCTAAGCCATTAAGAATGTACTGTAATAATTCAGCTGCAATTTTCTTAGCCAAAAATAACAAGAGTGGTAGTGGAAGTAAACGCATCGACATTAAGTATTTGGGCATTAGGGAACGTGTCAACGAGAATAAAGTGATCATTCAACACATTCGCACTGAATTAATGATTACCAATCCTTTAACAAAAGGCATGCCACTAAAGAGCTTTAAGGATCATGTTGCTAGAATGTGACTTGGTTCCATTATGTGATTTATGTATGTACGTTCACGAAACTCTTATTAATTAGTTTTTTTCTTCTTATTTTGGTGTACACATTTTTATTTTTGAGAATTACAACTATTATGGACCTAAAATAAACATAAAGATTTATTCATTTAGTTACAATGGCATAAGAAATAAAGATGCGTCGTGATACATGAAAGATAATACTCACATTTAGAGAACTTATCGTCATGATTCGTTATTTGGTTTCTTTAATTAAGTGGAAGTTTTATGACTTTTATATTACATATACGACCCAAGTGGGAGATTGTTATTTGTTAGTTTCATTTCTTATGGGTCGTGTCTGTTCCTTTTGAAAAGTCACGCCCTTCAACTTGAACCATCAAGTCCTTCTGTTGTTTTGATGGAAAACAACAAGGCATATAAAGAGATTGGGTCTCTAGGCTTAGAATTTATTCTGCATACGCTATCATTTGCATTTGTTAAAAGCTTAGAAGAGTCCTCTCATATTTATTCGAGATCTCTCAACATCAATGATAGGAGGTACGTAATAACATTTCGCACTTTCATTTTTCTATAATAGACATGTATATAGATTATTATCATGTTTAACAGTTAGATGTTATGATAAAGCGTGAAAATTAATCAACATTGCATTGAGGTTAACATAAAAAGTTAATAACCTTTATACAAAATATAACTGCTGATATAATAAGAAAAATTAATTATTAATTAACAATAAAATTAAATAATAATTTTTTACATACTTAAAAATATAAAAATTGATTATCTCACTTATTAGTATTATTTGATAAAATTTTAAATTTTAATAAATTATGGAATTGATGTTGTATAGATATACTAGTAATTATTAATAAAAATGATAAATTAATTATTTATAAAATAAATTAATATCACATATGAAATATTATATACTATTTGATATAAGAAATGATCTGTGAATATGATAAATCAATAAAAATTATTATGATTTTATAATTTTATTTATTAAGAATAAAAATCTAGTCGAATTATTGATTTTTTTTATACAAAATTGTATGTAAGAATTGATGAGTTGACCATCTTACTTATTAATGTAATTATGATGTTAAACTTATTAATGAAATAAGTTAGTAAATTATTATTTATTAAAATCATATATTAAATATTTATTTATACTCTTTATATAAGTTTGGAGATATAAATATGATAAATCAATAAAATAATAAGAAAATTTATAAAAATGAAATAATTATTACTATATTGAATTATAAATAAAAATATTATATATATTATTAATAATTAATTAATAAGATAACTTTTAATAAAATAAATATTATTATATTTTTTATATACGTAAATATGATAAATTAGTAAATTAATATGTTTTTTGAAAATCAATAAATTAATATGTTTAAAATATAAAATCTATGTGATTTATTAGTTCTCAATTAATTAATGTGGTATAACTATTCACGTGGAGTATTACGTGTTTCAAAATTGTCATGTATTCAAAGTTAAAGGATAATTTATTGATTTTGAACTTTCACAAAATATAATAAAAATTAGTATAATTGATACAATCACATGAAGAATTAGTATCTTTTATCTCAAAATTAAAAGATCAACGAAAGTAACACCTAATGTAAGTGTTTTCATCAAATGTTAAGATCAACCACTAGAGAGATTAGGTATTGATGTGTTAATTCTCATCTATCTTCTAATCTTCTATTTGAATCGATAATAAAATGTTACATTTAAATTTATTAGAGTTATGAAGAATTCTTAAATATTTATCGTTTTATGTATGAAGAAAAAAAACAGATATAAGAATTAGACAAAATGAGTGTGAAAGATTAGATTTGCATATCATAACAAGTGTGCAAGCCAATGTTATAAATACCTTACTGGCATTAGTATTGGATTAAGTTCTGGTACAACACTGTACTTATATGGGTTAATATCGGGTACCGTTTTAAATAATTTTTTAAGTTTATGAAATAATCCTTGAATTTTTTTAAGATTATAAAATAGTCTATTAGTATATTATACTGTATACTATATAATTATATATCAACTATCTCCCAAAAATCATAATAATAAGAATTTTACAATTTATTTATTTTTATTAACATTAATTTTCACATATTTTACATATAAATAATAACTACAATTAATATACAAAAAAGATCATTTAATCATCATTCAAGTATAAAATTAATAACAATATAAGGTATTTGAAATGTTACAATTTCATCATATAATAAATAATAATTACATCAAAACATCAAATAAAAAGAAGAAAAAAAATTTTATTATAACTTACAATAAGAGTTCGTGACGACGAAATGATCAACTAGAAATGAAATCTGAAACAAAAATATATATTATTTAATTGATTATCAATTAAATATATTTATTATTAATAAGAATTTAAATAATTTAATTTAAGATTATATAATTAATTAATTAAAATTAATTGTTACTAAAATTATAAATAACTTAATTTAATTTTAATTTAATTTTAATTTTAATTTAATTTAATTTCTAAAATTAATTTAATAATTATTAACAAACATCATTAAATTTGATTCAATAATTAAAATATATCTAAAAATAAATCTTAGTTTATAAATCCTAATTTTAAATTATTGATTTTAAAAAATCAATACTTATTATTAATAATT
>JANZLX010176509.1:0-12795 GCA_025531955.1 Erythroxylum orinocense
CTAAATCTTCCTCCTTAGCATGATTTTCTTCACTTGACACCTAAAACACCTGAAATGATAAAATCAATGTAAGCCACGTGATTTAGACATCAAATGAGAATAAAAACTAATTGTAAAAGTATAAAAACATAAGAAAATATGAGTGCATCATTCTTCAATGATCTTCATTTTCAAATACTCTTTTCCCATTGGTTGAGAATGATTAACCTATGTTGGACTGTGTTCAACTGACCTTTTCTTTTGTTTAACAGTAGATGGAGTGCTCTTTTTCTCACTAATTTTTTGCTTCTTATATTCTTCAATCAGCCTAGGATTCTGTTGTTAAAGTTGAGATTGAGGTTTTCTTTTCTCAAATTCTAACTTCCTTTTTATTTCTGTCTCTTTAGCGAATTTCGCTGAATCTTACTTCAAAATCGAGACTAAAGACCTAGTTGCCTACGGTGCCTTCATTCTAGAGTCTCCACTCTAAGTCAGCTCTTTACCTTTCTTTTCCTCTTGTTGACGCAGGGTTCATACTCTAGGCGACCTTTTCACTTGCTTGGGTTTTTCCTAAAGGAGTGTTTCCCTCTTTCTCTTCGAGGTCACTTGTGTCTCTGTCTGTCGCACCTGGCTTTCTTCTTTTTGAGAAATTGCCCTAACTTTTATTTCTTCATCTGACGATTTCTTCAATCATTCTATAGGCATTCTTCCAGTGGATTGAGATTTTGATTTTCTTGTGGGAGTTACTTTTTCACTTAAGCTTTACTTAACAGTACGCTCTCCCTCAATCCTTGCTATTGTCTTCAAATTTGTCTCTTTTTTTTAATTCTTCAAGCTCTTCTACTAATAGTTGTAGAATTAATGACGCTTTTGATATTCATCTTCATACTGTTTCCTCTCTCTAGAAGAATTCTAGAATCTCTGAAGATTCTTGCCAGCATCATACATATAGTATGGCAGTCGAGTCTTTCTTCAACTTTACCATGTAATGGAGGATAAGATATGGAAGATTTATGGGTTGGCTATATAGTAGATGAAATAGGCATTGCTCATTTAACATCGTTACCAAATTCCTCGATCCTGTTCTTGGTAGAACACAATGAAAGAGTAACGAATGTAGAAACCTAGCCTTCGGCACAAGACTTGAGGCCTTCTTCTCCTTTGAGTCACTACATCCATATAGTTGTAGATTGATCTGAACATTTTCTCCATACTGGCTTGAGTCATCCATCTAGCCTTATGAGCAAGCTTTACTTTAACACATGGATACTCAGTAGCCTTCTCGATTGACTTTAGTGTTATTATTACCGACAATCTATCTACCAAATCATATACTTCATTCATGTAAACTATTTCATGAACTTGAAAGAAGTTCTTCCATTCGGCTGCCACAATCTCCGGTTCGATATCCATCTGGTTCTTCTTCAAAGATTCGAAATCAACAAGTCTTCCACTCGTCATCGATTGCTCTATTTGTGTCTGAAGTTAATAGAGAACTAAGCGCATAGATGTATTTCTTAAAGAGGTGAAATTGGTTTCTGAAGTTGAGAGCGTGAGCAAAGAGAGTTTTATATCCAAACAGAGTAATGAAATGTTTTGTAGAGATTTCTTCAAAAGTCGATGTCCGAGTATGTCAAGAGTGTTCTAGAGTAGGTGGCATTCTCAAAGCTTTTAGAAGCTTTCCCTCCAAAACTTTCTTATGATAGAAGTTACCGTCTATAACTTTCTGTTACTGTTACCGTTAACTATTATGACCTTTTATCTTCTTAACTAAGAAGACCATTTGGGTCATGACGTGTTAGACGGTTGATCACTCAACATTACCAAGTTCAGGTTTCATCTAATTTCTTTGAATCTTTCTTCACTTAATAACTTAGTGAAGATGTCTGCCCATTGATAGATCATCTCAACAAACTATAGACTTATGATCTTCCTTTGAACGTAGTCTCGTAAAAAATGTTGTCTAACTTCGATATGCTTTACCCTCGAGTGGTGTATTGGATTCTTCAATAGATTGACAGCAATTGTGTTGTCACAGAAAATTGGGATTTGATCTTCATATATTGAATAATCTTCTAACTGGTACTTAATCCACAACGTCTATAAGCAGCAACTTGCGACTGACATATACTCAACTTCTACAGTTGATAAAGCAATTGAGCTTTGCCTCTTACTCGACCAGGAAACTAGGTTGTGGCCAGCGAAGTGACATCCTCCCCTCGTACTCTTTCTATCAATCCTATCTCTGGCGTAATCAGAATCATAGTAGCCAATTAACCTGAAATCTTTACCTTTCTCTTACATTAAGCAAAGATCAGTAGAACCTGATAGATATCTCAAAATTTTTTTTACAGCAATATAATGAGACTCTCTAGGATTTGCCTGAAACCTTGCACACAAACAAACACTAAACAAAATATCAGGTCTATTTGTTTTAAGGTAAAGTAAAGAACCAATAATTCCTCCATAAAGGGTTTGATCAACCTTCATGCCAACTTCATCCTAAGATAAAAGGTTTGAAGGATGCATAGGAGTTGACATTGGTTTTATTTTTTCCATCTCATACTTAATCAACAGTTCCTTGATATATTTCTGTTGATGAATAAAAATCTTTTCTTCAGTTTGCTTAACTTGCAACCCAAGAAAGAATTTTAATTCACCCATCATGCTCATCTCAAATTCATTCTTTGCCAAATCCTTAAAACTAGTACATAACTTTTTAGACGTTCCCTCAAATTAATATCATCAACATAAATTTGAACTCTGATGAAATCATTCTTAAGGCATTTTCTAAATAATTTCTTATCTACATGACCTCTACTTAAATCATTCTCAATTAGAAAAGAACTTAGACGATCATACCAAGTTCAAGGAGGTTGTTTCAATCCATACAAAGCTTTATGGTGTCTATGGACATAGTCTGGTTTCTTGGGATCTTCGAAACCAAGAGGAGGCTTTACATAAACTTCTTCATCTATAAAACCATTCAGAAATGCACTTTTCACATCCATTTGAAATAGTTATATATCATGACAGACAACATATGCAAGCAAAATTATAATAGCTTCTAGTCTTGCTACAAGAGCATAAGTCTCATTGTAGTCTATTCCTTCCTATTGATTATAGCCTTGTGCTACTAATCTCGCTTTCTTATGACTCACTCTTCTTGATTCATCTGGTTTATTCTTAAAAACCCATCTAGTTCCCATGATGGAGTTTTTAGAGGGTCTGGGAACTAAAGATCAAACTTTATTCCTAGTAAATTGATTCGATTCCTCTTGCATGGCTAAAATCCAAGCTTCATCCTAAGGAGCTTCATCAATTTTCTTAGGCTGTATCTCAAAAATAAAATCTATATTTGCATCTCTTTTGAATTTGGACCTAGTTCTTATACCTTCTAAGGTGTCTCCTATAATCAGATCTTCTGGATGAGAACTTTTATATCTCCAATCCCTTTTTAGATCAAGCGTTTCAGGAATATCTTCTACTTTGTCTAAAGGAGTATCTGCTGGTGGCACATCTTCACTATCAACCCAGGGTACTGATAGGGTTTCATTATCAGTATCGTCTTTTATTTTTTTGAGAACTATCACCAAGTTTGACATGAATAGTTTCTTCAATAGTCTTAGAAGTAAGGTTGTAAGCCTTATAAGCTTTCGAAGATAATGAATATCCTATAAAAATTCCTAAATAAGTCTTAGAATTGAATTTATCCAAAATTTCTTTTATATTTAATATAGTGCACTTGCAACCAAATGGATGGAAGTAGGATATATTAGGCTTCCTCCCTTTCCATAACTCATATCGAGTTTTCTTCAACAAAGGTGGCATAAGTATTCTATTTTGAATATAACAAGTTGTATTCACAACTTCTGCCCAGAAATATTTAGGAAGATTTATTTCACAAAGCATAGTCCTTGCCACTTCTTGAATCGTTTTGTTTTTTCTTTCTACAATTCCATTCTACTGTAAAGTTCTAAGAGAAGAGAAATTATGGAAAATTCCATTCTCCTCACAAAATATTTTGAATTTCTCATTCTCAAACTCACCACCATGATCACTTCTAATACTAACAATAGAAATTCCTTTTTCATTTTGTAACTTTTTGGAAACCACTTTAAAACACTTAAAGACTCATCCTTATGTGATAAGAATAATATCCAACAAAATCTTGTGAAGTCATCAATAACTACGAGGCCATACTTCTTTCTGCCAAGACTTAATGTCCTAGTTAGACCAAATAAATCCATATGTAACAACTCTAGAGGTCTAGATAAAGTTACAATATTTTTAGAAGAAAAAGTTGTTTTAACCTGTTTTCCTTTATGAAAACTTTCACAAAAAAATCCTTGTTAAAACTTATTTATGGTAAACCCCTTTTTGGTAAACCTCTTACCAAATCATGTTTAATCAACTTGGAAATATGTTTAAAATTAACATGACCTAGCTTTTTATGCCAAGCCAGTTTTTCTTCATCTGTTGATATAAAACAAGAAATATTTTGACTTTGCAAATCTCCCAAATTGATTTTGTAAAGATTATTTCGTCTTTTGGCAGAAAAGAATATGGACCCGTCCTTGTTTTTGAGTATACAAGAATTTTGATTAAAGGATACTTCAAAACCATAATAACATAATTGACTGACATTAATCAAATTGTGTTTTAAACCATCAACTAACAGAACATTATCAATAGATGTAAAAGAATCTTTACCGATTTTATCAATTCCAATTATTTTGCCTTGCTAGTTGTCTCCAAAAGTTACCGATCCTCCCTTCTTATTTTGAAGATCTAGGAATATAGACCTTTTTCCCATCATATGTCACGAGGATCCACTGTCTATATACCATTGGTGCTGGTTGCTTCTTCCAAGGAAGGATATTTGTAGGAGATATTATGTTTCTCTTAGGTACCCAGATTTTCTTGGGCCCTTTAGGGTTAGTCCCAAAATGATTCATGGAATGATGATAATAACTAATGAAATTTCTTCCTATAAGGGACGAAATTCTTTTTGTACTGAGTATTGTTTTTAGCAAACCCTAATCCACTCTTATCATTGGGGTGTCTGTATTTTCCTAGGATGCCATTCATCTTTATCGTACTCTTAGTGAATGTGAAAAGATCAGTTGAAAGAATATTGATCCTTTGTTTTAGCTGATTGATCTCCTCAGATCTATCTATTGCTAACTTTTTCTTCATATCAATATTCATGTCAGTCAAAATCTGAGTGGTGAGCGTCGGGGAGGCACTCCTTTCTGATTTTTTAATGGCTTACTACGGGTAGAGGGATTTATGGCAATGTTTGAGCAGGTTTGGCGGACTAAAATTCAGGGGTATAAAGCATTCCAGTTGATGCATAAATTGAGGTTGGCGAAGCAAGCTATTAAGGGATTTTGTAAACAGCGGAACCATAATTCTCATGAGTTGGGTAGCCCGTTAGCTGCCATTCAGAGGCAGTGCTATAGGGATCCATAGGATGAAAAACTTAGAGCCTTTGAAGCTAATACCATGCATAAATATCAGGAGGCCCTTCAGCTGAATCAATCGATTGCCTGACAAAAGGCTCGACAAATGTGGCTCAAGGAGGGTGATAGTAATACAAAGTTTTTTCATGCGGCCATTTTGGCCCGGCGTAATGTTAACACCATTACGGAGTTGAGGGATGATACAAGTCATGTGATAAGAGGGCAGAAAGCAATTTCTTCGCAGGTTAGGGAGTTTTTTGTACAACTGATGGGTTCCAGTGTTGATTCTGGGCATGGATTTGGGGTCCAAAAATGTTGCATTTTACTCCTACTCAGGAAAGATTGGATATGCTACTTGCTCCTTTTTCTGCACAGCAAGTGAAGGAGGTTGTATTTCGGCTTCATGGTTCTAAAGCACCAGACCCAGATGGGTTTTCAGCCAGATTTTTTCAAGAAACTTGGTCTATTACGGGTCAGTTGTTCACAGATGGGGTCTTGGAATTTTTTTCATCCGGTAAATTGTTATAGGAGATTAATCATACGTATATTTGTCTTATTCCTAAGAAGGAGAGACCTGAGAGAATTACCGATTATCGCCCAATATCGTATTGTACTACGGTATATAAGGTGATTGTTTCTTTATTAGCGGAGCACCTGAAGGGTGTGTTGACTGAAGTTATTAGTCATGTTCAAGGGGCTTTCTTCCCTTCGCGAAACATTGGGGATAATATTCTTCTCCTGCAAGAGTTACTGGGTGAGTATAATTCTGGGAAGAAGATAAAAAGCTGCGCTTTGAAGATAGATCTTTATAAAGCTTATGATACTATCGGTTGGAGCTACCTGAAGGATTGCATGGAGGGGATTGGATTGCCACCACAATTTTGCCAATGGATATATCAGTGTATACAAACTCCATCATTGAGTGTTTTGATTAATGGTATTCCGACAAAGCCTGTTACGATTCGCCGAGGGATTCGATAAGGGGATCCTCTCTCCCCGTATTTGTTCACTTTGGCTATGGAGGGTTTATCTAGGTTACTGCATCAGATGGTCTAATGCAATGGGTTATTTCAATATCATTATCATTGTAGGGAATTATGTTTGTCTCATCTTTGATATGCGGATGATGTGATTTTGTTGTGTCAGGCTGATCCTCAGGTGATTGTCCGAATGTTAAATTTGATGGAGGTATTTTCTCGGTGGTCAGGCATGGTAATTAATGTTCAGAAGAGGGGTATATTTATCTCCTCTGATGTCAGAAATAGGGATCAACTGAGTAGGATTGCAGGGCTATCTCTTCAAGAAACTCCGTTTCGATATTTAGGAGTCCCAATCACATCGAGTAAGCCTAAGTATTCTGATTTCCTTCCATTGCTAGAAAGGCTGAAAAATCGGATTAATGCATGGCAAAACCGGTTTCTTTCTTTTACTGCGAGATCTACCTTGATAGGGCCCGTTCTAAATAGCATGCACGTTCATTGGGTAGCGCATATAGCTATTCCGAAGCGGGTGACCAAAGAATTGGAAAGAATCTTGAAAGCCTTTTTGTGGTCAGGCAAACATGGTAGTTGTAAAGGGGCTAAGGTTAAATGGAGTAAGATTGTGGTGCCTAAGAAAAATGGAGGTTTAGGTATCATTTCCATCTCTCAGATGCAACGTGTATTGTTGATGAAGCGTATTTGGCGGTTATTTGTGGATAAAGAAGCCTGGAATTGAGTATGAATTATGGATTTATGTATTGAGTTGAGGTACAACATTTGTTTATGATTATGGGATGTGAGTTGGGATTGAGAATTATTGAAGTGCTAGGTTTAGAATTGTGTTTGTGTATGTTGGAATTCCGGACAGGAGGTTTGATGAAGTGTGTATGGATGGTTTTGGGATTATAGAAGTGTGCAAAATCTCTTTGCAGATTTTGGATTTTGTTAAAGTACTGCCGTTATGCTGCCCGATTTTTGTTAGCGGGCAAATAAGATTTTTTAGCTAATAGATGATTTTTGGGATATGCATGATTGTATAAGAAAATATATTTTATGAATTAAGATTTAGCCTCCGTTTTTCGCTCCATTTTGTGCTTTTCTGATTGGATTCGGTGTTTTACGATTCGTTTCGATTTGCGTATTTTTCCAGTTGGGGCCCGGTTCCGAGATCGGGTCCCAACAGAGAGTAATTAGAAACAACAACTATTCAATATAAGTTTCTTCTTCTCTTAAAAGAGGGCTCACTTTTCATGTGAGATTATGAGCCACTATACCTTCTCTAATCTAATAACTTGTTTTATGAGTAAGAACATATTTGTCAGATTTAGAATCCCTAAAAATGCTTGAGTTCCTTCCAAATGGAGTATACAGAGCAATTTATGTTCTTTCCCCATTCTTCTGTATTGATTATCAACTAAACTAAGATTTCATTCTAGTTATTGGAGGGACAATCCAAGTTCAAGTAATGAAGCATTTTGGCCTAAATAGAGGAAGAGTAGCCATATTGAATGAAAAGATGAGAGGTCATATCGGGAACCAAATTATAAAGGTAGCAAACTTGATTAATTAAAATTTTGAGCTTGACTTTTATTTTCAATCTACCTCTAACAACCAACCATATGGTAAAGGAGGCTTTAGGCATTAATGATTCTTTCCAAACAATGTTTTACCAACGAACATAAGGAAGATGAGGTCTAATAGCTTCTAGACAGAAGGAATTGGAGAATTCTTATGGAGTTCTAGATAGTTTTATCCTTCAAAAGGTGGTTAGGCAAATAGGTTGGAAGATAAGAAAGCAATATGTTCATACCTCTTTCAATGGCTAGCCAAGAGCACTGATCAATAATTTTGGAGACTCTAGCATGTACAGGAATTTTGACTACAAGGTATGAGATTTCACTTTTGTAGATAGAGGACTAAGAGGGGACCAATTATTAAACCAAAACAAGGTGTCCTCTCCATTTCCAATATGTATTTTAAAAGGAGAATAAATGGTCTATCTTTTCCTTAGCATGAGGATAAAAGGCCAAGAATGCTTCTTCTTTTCCTTTAAAAGGACAAGAATGTCGAAAACAACTTTTTTACTTGAAAAAATGAGGCAAACTTTAAATAAATCATTCGTACTTTACATAAGAAACAAATTTGGATATAAGAATAACTCAACCTTTTTTTATGCTTCCAAAAGTGTCGATTTAAAGGTTTTAAGTTTGAGTGAAATTAGGTAAGCTTGCAAATATTAACTAGAATAAATTTGTTATTTTATTTTGAGTAACTAACTTCTTAAGTGATTTATTTAAAGGATGCAATTTCTAACTTTCAAGGCCTAAGTTGTGGTTACTTGGGGTGTTCATTGTGTTTGGATTTTTCACTTATGGAATATGCTCCCAGGCAGTAGGTAGAGGTTCTTAATGCTCTGATTTATTTTACACCTATTTCCCTATAATACAAAATATAATATGGAACAATGCTTTTGTCTAATGCTTATAAAGAATCAACAATTTGGTTCGAGAAGAAGAAGCTTCCTTTTAAATAATTTAATATTGGGGTTTATTTTATAGTTGGATCTTCCTTAAGAGACAATATATATACCAAACTATCTACCTCTTAGTGTGTTTGGTATCTGTCAATATTAAAGACTCATCTAATAGAGTCTTTGGAAAAATTATTGTAGAATAAAGACAATCCATATGAAACTATTAAAGAAAGACTAGTAATTGCTATTTTATTTTTTTTCATTAAGAGACATATCTCAAATCAGGTTAGAAAAATTATGATTAGCCATAAATCAATCCAATCATATTGAGATTACTATGATTAGCTGTAGATATTTGGAATTTTTGTGATTCGACATATTCTTCACTGTTGCCTGTATATTGTATCTAACTTATAAAGATATATATAGGAAAAACCCGAAGGTTGTAATTATGCAATGTATATATTCTGCTGCAGTTACTTCAAGCTAAAACTAAGGATTGCTTAATAGAAAACAACTGGATTAGCAATTGTGAATTTTTCCAGAATTAAATCACAATCAGAAAAACTTAATATGCAACAAATAAATCAACACAACGAAATTTGTTAATATACTTTGGCACACACAGTCTACATCTGCAAGGCCCTCACCTAGATTAATTAACTTTCACTTAAGTATAATAGTCTCAAATAAGGATTTACTAAGCTGACACCACTTACCCCTTGACACTACCCACAAGTACTTACACCCTATGAAAGCATTTCACTCCCAATAGCATGGTCACCTCACGCTAACCTCAACAGAGGATTTTTACAACAACGAATGATAATAAAGATGAAAATAATATCTCAAGTGATTAAATCAATAATAACATAAACAAAGAAACACTTGAGTCAAAAGACACTGCCCTATATGAGCAACATCATTAAACTAAAATCAAAGGAAGTTGTCTAACAAAAATCTATTGTGAACCTTTCGAATTGATCACCAAAGAAACCCATACACCGTAGCCACAAAAATCAATGGATATATGTCACAAAATAAACTGTATTTAAACAAAAGATCTTATGTGTACTTTTTATTCTTTCACTCAAAACCTACACAACACACAGCAGCCTAAAATTCAATGGATGTATATTATATGATAGACTCCTTATCAAGCAAAAATCTGCTACTAAACATATAAGCTATCTCTTAATACCTCCCAAAACACAACGGCGCAAATCAACAATGGATCATATATTTGATCACCAAAGAACAAAAAACACAACTACCAAAAATCACGATTAATGGACCGCTACTTTTTCTTAATAAAATTGATATATCAATCTTGCAATTGTTCACACTCATATGTAAAACGTAGCTACAATAATCAATAGAATCTTTGATAAATGTCATCAAGGTTTATCTCCACCAAAAACATATTTATCTCCAATAAATCCAATCTTCTTTAAAATTCTATCTCGTTTAGAATTTCTTCTTTCCACACTATCTTATCTTCCAAAACTACTACATGTTCCAAAATAGTGGAATCCTTTATCAAGTCAACATCTTATTGTAAAGATACATCAAACTACAACTAATGCTCAAAATAATAAATAAAATAACTTAACAATCTCCCTCTTTTTGACATTATTTGTCACATTAAAAACTCCCCCTAAATATGAGAAGTGGAACCTCCCCCTGAATTGAGCAGTTATAATAATAAATTCCAAATAACATCAGAGTCATGTCAATAGTCAAGTTCGCAAGCAACAGTCACCAACAAAACACAAAATATCAGCTGGAAAATTTACAAACAATCCTATCTCCCCCTTGGAACAAATCAATGCCAAAAGAACAATGACTCACTAAGATACCTTGAAATCTCTCCCTGAAAATAACCTTCAATGCGATCAATCTTAAGGATCTTTCAAAGGAGGACTTAAGTGTACATAAACCCTTTTCCATAACCAGCTCTTAGAATCTATGTTGGGGTTTTATGCAAGAAAAGCGACAAGATCATGCAAGGAGCAACACATCTCATAGTTCACCTTGTCAACTATCATTTCTAGGATTTGGTTCATAATCTTTGGTGCACTATTAATCATACTATAGGCGTTTGAGGAATAAATCCCAGCATTGAGAAGACAATCAAATCTTTTTTGTAATTCCATACTAGTGCCATGCAAGTGAACAAAGATCTTCACATATAAGGCACAAATCCTATTTCATGAGCAAATTCTAGTGAAAACATATTACCCAAACTCATACAGGCCACGATATAGAGCCAAAAAAATAAAAATTGAAAAACCCAAGTCATAGAAAACTCGAATCTTCCTACAAGTTTCCAACCAATCATCAACATTTTCTAGACATAACTTCGCAAACCAAAATCCAGAAGCAAAAATCTTAAATCATTAAGCAGAGCCTCATTTGTACATCAAATATATTATTCAATACGTGAAGTAAAGCCAGACACATACCAATCAAGTAAACCTTTGAAAACCCATAAATCAAAAACTTAGAAAATTTATACGTTAACTCCTTCGAACTTCATTTTTGTAAACTACACTAATATACTTTAAAATTGTAAAGAACACAGTCTCAGTGGCCTTGAAGAAATTTAAACGTAATGAATTTAAGAAGTTTCGTAAAAATATCAACCAATTGCTTCTCAGTTGTTACATGGGAAAGAACTACGGCTTTAGTCTCTACAAACTCTCGAATAAAATAATATTTCAAATTAATGACTTCTAATTGAGAGTATATTTGAGCAAATAGCTTAGCTTTATTTCTTGCAACATTACCTTTTTCATTAGTTTTGTTGTGAAAAATCCAATTGGTTATAATCACATTCACACTCATTGGCTTTAGCACTAATTCCCATAATTGTGCTAATACATCATTTTGGACAAATTGTGCTAACTCTTCTTGCATCGCAGTAACCCCGAATTCATCTTACATTGCTTCTTTTGCATTATTTGGTTCAAATGAGGAAGTGTAGCATATAAGCCTTAAAAGTTCCCGGTAATTTATTCTTTTTCATTCTCTAATTATTCTTCTATCACTAATCTCACTAATTACGTTCTCAATAAGATGACTCCATTTGATTCGTGATGGAGGATCTCCGTTAAAATCACCTTCCCTTGAGTCTTCATTATTTACAAATTTTGATTCTGCATTAGATGTCTAGTTAGTTTCTTCCTCCGAAACAACCAACTAGTTCTTTGTCTGGTTGGTTTCTTTTCCAGCAACAACTGATTGTGGATCTGAACGCTCTTTTCTTTTAACTTCATTGCATCTCTAATCTAACATGTGTAGCTAATTTGAAGGATTCTCTTCTACCACCTTATCAATCATTTGGTGTCATAGAATCATATTATATAATATGTGACTGAATTACAAGAACTAGTAACTTGTAACATGTAGCAATTATTCATCAATCTTTTACCGTTTACTAAAGACTCTCCTTGTTGGTTCATGTAACACCCCACTCCCACAAGACCCGAACCCGACATCGATGGTGATATCTGAGTTCGTGCCCCGCGAAGGTGGCGTGTTAAAGCACTCACTCAATTAGAAATCGGTATAAATTTTGTTTTTTTGAAAACACAAGCACACATGCGGAAGTCAATAATTGAGTAGGGCATAAGCCCTTTCCAATCATATAATGCCATGTGCAAAAATTCCCATATGGCCATTTGGGCCCTTTCACAATTACAAACACTTGGATCATTTCAAAACATAAAGTTATACAAAAAGATGCGGAATAACCAATTCAATACAAAAATAAATAACTACAATGCAGACGCGAACTAATCCCGACCTCTATTCTTCACTTGAATGCTGTAGACATACTCCCGTTAGCCTAACGGGGTATTCTTCTGAGTCCTGAAAAATATTTGCAAATTTTGGG
>JANZLX010176530.1:0-12794 GCA_025531955.1 Erythroxylum orinocense
ACAAAATTATAGGATGAAGTGAAAGTAAGACGATACGAAAATAAGATGAAGTGAAAGTAAGACGATACAAAAGTAAGAGAAGCAAAGTAAGACGAAGTGAAAATAAGACGATACAAAAGTAAGACGAAGCAAAGTAAGATGAAGTGAAAGTAAAGCGATACAAAAGTAAAACGAAGTAAAGTAAGACGATACAAAAGTAAGACGAAGTGAAAGTAAGACTAAGCAAAGTAAGACGAAGCAAAAGTGAGACGATACAGAAGTTAGAAGATAGAATTGGTCTTCGAGGCCTTCATGAAAGTTGTAGATCTCAAAGTCCTCTTTCCAATAGTTTAAAAACGAGATCAATCTGATCTTGTTTGTGAAAATTATAGAAATCGTGCCAAAATAGGTTCAATTTGATTGAGGTCATAAACATAGTTTGTTCTTTTGACCATAACTTCTTCAATAGATCTCTAAATGATCTGATTCTTGAATCATTGGATTCGTAAGACATTGATTTACGTCTACACTAAGAATCATAGCTATTTGAAATAAATGAAGAAAGATTGAGTGAAAAGACTGGGACGGGTACAGTGAGTGTGCTCTTAAAGGATATGAACTGAAGTTATTCCACTGAATTTACTTCAGTATTTCGATGATTTATGGAGCTCTACTCATCTAAATGAGATCGATTTTGTGATGGATAGTACCCGGGATGCATTGTATATAACTCATGCCATACATATGCATTATTGAATACTTATGATGGTGTAAATTGTGATATTTTGTATATTATTTGTTATAGAGGGGCAACTAGAATGTCAACCTCTAGATGTTGTCAGATCATCCAGGCATTAGCTTCGGAGCAACTCGTGAGTCAATCTAGATGTCTTCCTAGGATTAAATTGTTCTAAATAATTTTGATTTGTTTAAACTTCTATATTATTGAAATGTTTGTGCTTTGATTTTGAATTCCGAACTTGAGGTCCGAAGAGTATAATAGTTGGGCATGTATTGGAAGTTTTTTGATCCGTTGTGAAATTTTGTATGTTATATGTATTCTCAAGAAAGTTGAATGCTAGTCAGGTCCGATGAATGTGAGTTTCTGATTTAATCCGTTGTGAAATTTTGTATGTTATGTGTATTCTCACGAAAGTTGAATGCTAGTCAGGTCCGATGAATGTGAGTTTCTGATTTAACATCATATGTGATATGACATGATCAGTATGTGATGCATTTCATAAAATGCATGCTCAGATAAAGACGTTGTGACTTGAGTAGCCAGTTTGAAGTGCTTCCACGTGAGCTTTGCTTCGTGAACTCTGATTGTACACGTAGAGCTTTGCTCCGTGAACTCTGATTTTACATGTAAAGCTATGCTCTGTGAACTCTTTTCTGACTGAGCCCTATGGGCTAATATTTGTGTAAGCAATTGGCACTCAGTCACAACAATAAGAATGAACCTGAGTCTCATTAGCATTGCATATGCATAATATGAATGATTAAGCTTATTGAATGTGAAATGTGAAATGTGAAATAGAGTGAGATATATCAGCTATGTATTATGTAATTGGGTTAGCCATCGATGATGGTTACTCATTGAGTTCGTAAAACTCACCCAAAATTTGCAAATATTTTCAAGACTCAGAAGAATACCCCGTTAGGCCAACGGGAGTATACTTATAGCTTTCAGGTGAAGGATAGAGGTCGGGATTAGTTCGCATTTGCATTGAATTTCTCCATTTTTGTATTGCATTGTATATTCCGCAAACTATTGTATAAATTTGTATTCAAAATGACCAAGTGTTTTGTATTTGTGAAAGGGCCCAAATGACTATTGAAAATTGGATTTATTGAAATTGTTTATGAATGAATATGGGCCCAATGTGAGTTTCGATTTCCGTATATATGTTTGAGGTTTTAAAAAAAATATATGTACCGATTTTCAAATGATTGAGTGCTTTAGCACGCCACCCTCGCAGGACAAGGACTCGATTATCACTTTATTAAATTTATTATTAAAGTAACTCATATAAAGTGTCATTATTTTACATCATTTTTGTAACATCTTAAAATAATAACCTTTTATAATGTTTAGTAACACTTTAAAAAATTGTTATCAATGATAAATTATATGTTATAAAATCATAAAGTGTTACTTATCAAATTAAGAATCATAACATTTTAAGATATAATGTTACCATAGATAGGTATTTTATAACATATTATCAAAAGTGTTGCTGTCTAATATTACTGTATGTTATTTTTGTTGTAGTGGATGGTTTAGTTACCATGGAAAAGTTACGAGATTTTTGCTTTTCTACTTCACCTTAGTTCATCTTCTAATCTTTTAACGTATGACACTTCCAGTAATTTAAAGTATCTTTCAACTTCCATGCATACTTTTTCAAAACCTATCCTTCTTATAGTTGTTGTTTGTTCATCCAGCCTTTGAGGTTTTCCAATTGCATTTGTCAAATAACTCATTGTCATTGTAATCGAATATTCTACTGAAATATTATGAAAACATGTCCAAATTGAAATAGTTTTCACAAATATTAGTCTTTAAATGCTTCTTTAAGTCTCATCCAAATACTTCTTTGGTTGTTGCTTATAATTTTGTTGTTTCTAAAAATGATAAACCTATATTAAAATCATTTTTAGATATGCGAATCAGAGTTACAATTTTCACTAAAGTGAAAGATGGTCCTTTAACAAAATGGGTGACTAAAATTGATTTAAATTTAGTAGAATCTCCACCTTTCTAATTTAAGGGAAGATAAGAAAAGTCTAATGAAAAATGAACTAAAAATATTTTAAACCAAATAATGTGTTTGAAAATATTATGTAATAGAGAAATTGTTAGGTACCCTATTTTACCTAATCACCTAAGTCCGAAAAAGGTAATTAGGAGAATTGAAATAAATAAATTTTTGTTTGAAATTAAAAACAAACTAAAAAATGAAAATAGTACATGTGATTGAATAACTAATAGTTAAAGTCTAAAGAGCATAAAATAAAATATATATGCCTAAAGTTGCACCGTAGGGTAAAAAAAATATAAAAGAAAATCTAAATAATAATTTAAGGCTTAAAAATGAATATAATTATTTATTATTTTAAAAAAATCTTTGGATAAAATAATTCCAAATTAAGGGGCTTGGTTAGATTTAGTAGAATTAAATGGTTTGTGATAAAATGACATAAACTAAACATGTACTCTAGATGAAAGCATATGTCAGATAAAGGAAAGAGATTTAATTTTAGATACAAGATACACCATATTATCAAAACCTTAAATGAATTAATGCAATAAGCTAAATTAAAAAAGCATATTGAATTTATAGAAAATAATATATCTAAATTAAATGAGCTTAAAGTAAATGTACCAAATTGAAAACTTTGAGCATGAAATGAAATTACAAGTACGTACAGGCTTATAAGACCATGAGTCTGGGTTAGGTAAATTGATTTTTTAGTTTAAATAAAAGTTAAACTTAAATGGGATTTTGGGCTTAGGCCCAAAATTTTAAAAAATAATAGAAAGAAATCTTTTGTAAAACTTGAATTTGGACATTAAACTAGACTATGATAATTTCCAATTTATTAAATTTTGTTATTGAAATTGGTCTCCTCTCTCTGCTCATGTTGTTATTTGGGTCAAAATTTAATCATAATTAAATAGGATAGTCATATGAAAAGATAGATCCATGAAATTCATTTAAAACATCTTTTAACTTATTTACACACTTAAGTTCTTCAAATCCTTAGACATGGGTGCTCATTTCCTCCATCAAGATCTCATGGAAACCCTTATGCTTAACCAAATATTGAAAAATTTAAAAGGAGTGATTCTTAGGGTTACGGTGACCAGATTATGAGCTTCAATCAGTAAATGATCAAATATTAATGGCTGGTTCAAGATTGTTTTACTATCTTGAAACTCAGTTAACAATTCCCTATTTATTAACGCCCTTGTTGTTTGTTAGACTAGACGAAGTAGTTTTCCTTATAGTTGAGGTATTCAATCTCCAGGGTTCTTACGCAGTCTCTAAAGTCCATACAATAGGCTAGGCCTCCTTCAGTTTCAAAGTCATACAAGGTATAATTAAAATATCCAATGATTATAAGGGTCTAGGATACCATAAAATTTAAAAAATTTGTTTATTTTTAATGTTTGATAGTTTCAACAATTTTACTTTGAAAATTTAAAAGCAATACCATAAACTCAAGTAATGTAATAAAAGATAAACTACCATATCATACTTGCGCAAAATTACTATAAAATTTAGTACCTTTTAAATCTTAATCTTTTTATCTATTAAATTATTAAAATGTTATATTTATTATTATATTATTGTATTCTTTATGGAAGGAAAGAAACGAAAGAATCTACAAGAAAGAGGAAGTAAACAAATACATCTTAGACATCATCAATTAGAACAGAGTCAAGATAACAGCTAAACTCTATCTACACAAATGAATACTAGATGGAGTTTGTAACAACTACGTACTGATATTTTTCATATTTATGTTTTTTATTCTTAAAATTTCTTAATGATGATGTAAAGTCCAATGTTTGATTTGAAAATATAAATTTGAAATGATAAAGAAATAACTACCAAAAAAATTAAAATATCCGATTAGTCCATACTAACTACATTATTATTATTATGATCATCATCATTATTATCATTATTATTATTATTCTTATTAATTAACATGTCCTTATTCTTCTTCTTATTATTATTAGGCTTTCCCTAGTCCCCTCTGACCATGTTAACTAAGGATCAATTTGGGATTATAAGTTTTTATTAGTTTTTCTTTCAAATAAAAAAACTTTTTTATTGTTAATATTAATATAAATATACTTTTATTACTAATGTAATTACATATTAAATAAAATTTAAAGATATTTTTTAATTAATTAAATTTATTCTAACCTCACCTATAATATTTATTAATAAATTATCAATAAATATTATTTTATTTATTAAAATAAATATTTTAAAAACAAAATTTTACTTATAAATTAATTTTATTTGACATTAATATATGAACATATCTTTAATTTAACTATATTTATTAAAATTATTAAATTATAAATTAATTACAAATTTTAAATTTTTATTAATATCTAATTTTAATTTATTAAATATATTTAAATTAATTATTCGTAATCCTTATTAATAATTAATATATTAAATAAAAAATAAATTATGTACATTTAATTAATAGTAAATCAGATAATAAAAAATAAAAAATCACTTTTTGCGTTGTTTATAAATTTTGAAAACTAGAAGAAATCAAACCCAAAATAATAACTAAAAACACAAATTTTTTTTTTTACTAAATTTGAAAACAAAAACTAACTAAAATCATAATTGGAAACAAATAGGCCGTAAATAATTTTAGGTCTCTTTGGGCCCTTATCCCCTCTAATGTTTAAAGACATTGAATACATAGAGCCTTCATTCTCATGGTGTTTTTAGTGATACAAATTTCATTACCACCTTCCTTATTAGCAGTAGGGCCAAAAATTGTGACGTTTCCATTAGAAATTCTTAGAGAAGGTATTTCTAATTGAGAATTTATTCTGGTTGACTTCTTCTTAGATAAAGGCCCTACCTTTTTTTTTTTTTCCTTTGAATGCATGAGCATGAAAACACTAGAACAAAAATATTTGATAGAATTCTTACTTAGTGAAGATAATTTCTTCCTCTTTAAGTTTACCTCTTCTGGAAATGCATAAAGAATCCTCGAAAGTGGCAAATGTCACTTCAACAACATGCCTTTATTTCTTTAAAAGTGGAAGCCATATACTCAACTACAAAAAACATATTTCTCTTTGGTCTAATATCTGTAACATCCTTTTAGAATACTGGACCATTGTCATTAAGCTAGTTTGCTTCATTAGGAAGTAGAATGGATGAAATGAGAACAAACATAAAAATAATATCAAGATTCTTCTAAAAGTGCTATCTTTATTGAGGCTTAATAATATTGGTGAACTCTATAAAAATAATATCACAATCTTATATCAATGGAAACTTCAGGTTCATCACATAGGTAAGATGTGGAAGCCAACAGGTAGGATGTTTGACAATGCGGACTATAATGAATTAATGAGATTGAGCTTTCTAGGTGATAAGGAGATTGATTCTAGTAAATATGATGGAATGGAAACAAATGTGAAGAAAAGAAAGTGTGTCATTGGAGGTTATTTTGCAAATGTCTCCAATAATTTTGCTTGAGTAATGAAAAAACTTTAGTAAGTAGAAAAAAAAACTTGAAGTTAATTGATTTGAAACATTAGAATATAATTAGCACTATCCCTAAGCATCCTATATAATTATGTTGATCATTCACTTAATTTTGTGAATTATATTGATATTAACTATATGTCTCCCATTAATCAAAATCTTAACAAGTTAGATAATAAATTTAAGACCATTACATAGAGGAATAAGCTAACCTCCCTAACCCCTTCTTTAATATAACTTTTGTCTCCTAAAATTTAAGAGGGGTAAATAATCCTAAGAAACAAAAATTACTTTGAGATTACCTACATAAAATAAAACCATATTTCCTTGTTCCTTTATAAACTCAGATAAAGAAGGAAACTTATAGGAAGCTTGGTTATTTTAGTAAACATAGGTCTAACTTTACTAACTATTTTTCACATAACAATGGTGTAATTTTTTTAGCATTGATCATTGATAAAATAATGATATCTTATACCACAATCTATCATTAACTTCTACATCTAGATTTATAGCTCTTACAAGAGAAGATACATTTGCTTATACCTCTAACTTTTCCTTTCAAAGGAACTCCTTATGGAGTAAGTTGTAGAAGATTTATTCAAGCATTTAAAACATTTAGTTTATTTTAGGATACTTCAATAACTCCCTCCATCTAATGGAAGTATAAGGCATTACATATTTGAGAAACTATATAAAAGATTTTTGCAAATGTGCAAGCGATTTAGAATTACTAACCTTAATAAGGAACGTTATTGTTTCACTTAGACAAGCAAACAATAAAAAAAGGTTCTTAAGGTAAAACTTAATAGAGTAATAATTTTCTAAAAGTAATAATCCTTTTTTCTTAGATCACACACCTATTACTAACCTGAATATGACTACAAGGAAGAAAAGTGTTATCCTTTTAGATTGAACAATTACTTAGTAAATGATGAAGGATTTGAGAGGGGTATCATTAACGGACTAAGTTACTCTTTTCAAGGCTTCAAATATTTTATATACATGAGACTACTATAAAGGACTAAGGAGTAGCTCAAACTACTCAATCAATAGAAATAAAACAATAGTTAAGTAACATCGATTACTTTAAAATCCAAATTGGCCCAGGAACAACTACTTCTTTATCTAGACCCAACTAATGAAGAAAGAAAAGAAAAAGAAAGGACAATGTATAAAGCATATTTTTATGTCATTGATGTTAACAATTTTATAATAAAATAGAGACTTAGAGTTCAATGGCTTAATGATGGTGATAGAATCTCACCCTTTTTTCACAAATCATTTATCTCTAGGAGGAATTTCAATAAAATAGCTTTATTATAATAAGAATATAGAACCTTGATTTATACTTAAGAAGAATTATTGACAGAATCTCATAATGATTCTCAATTTACTTGGTTTTACTGCCAATAACTCCTCTTCTATACTGATGTTAAACTCATTCATCATAGATATAATTTTATCATTTGAAGTAGATAGTTTGGTTCTACATTTCAATGAAATAGATGTAGAAAAAGCTCTCTTGACCTTAATCCTAATAAGGCATCAAGTCCTGATAAGTTTATTGCTTTATTCTTCTAGATGCAATATTGGAACTTTTTAATAAAGACAAAATGTTGAATGAAATTAGTAAGAATTTCATAAGTCTTCTTCTAAAGTTGCCTAACTCTTATTCTTTGAAAAACTTTATACAAATCGCTTATTGAAATGCAATCTATAAAATCATAGTAAAGCACTTAGTCTCAATATTTAAAGTGGTGCCAAAGCCTTTGATTAACCAAATAAGGAGCATTCATCGAAAGGAGATAAATATGAGATAATAACCTCCTAGCTCAAAATCTCTTCAAGAATTACAATAGAAAAATCCTTTGAAAGTTGTGTAATCAAGATTGATTTTCATACAGCTTTTGACCCTATTAATTGAAACTTCATCATCAATTCCTTCAATGAATTTAGGTTTCCTACAAAATTCACTAGTTGGATAGAGTGATGCATCACTATAGTTTCTTATAACATACTAGTGAATAGAGACCTAACAAAGCTCATCAAAAGAGCTATAGGACTAAGATAAGGTGACCTTTTATCCCATTATCTATTTTCCTTAAGCATTATAGTTCTGTCTAGACATATTGGACATGTGATAAGCCTAAAGACGATTTTTTAGTTCCACAATAAGTATAGGAAACTTATCATTTACTGATGACATTTTACTACTCGTAAGACCTAATCTTCATTCCATCAATTGCTTAATGATATTCATTCCAACAGTTGTTTAATGATAAAAATTACAACTTTTAAGATACTATCTAATCTTGAAATAAGCAAAGCAAGGATCTAAGTTTTTATCTCTTTCACTATCTCACACATTTCATCTAGGATCTCTATTCTGACTAGCCTTCACGCCAAGTAGGTTTCTTTTACATACTTGGGATACCTGTTTCTCATAAAGACTAACTTATAAGGACTTCTTTCCTCTAATTAAAAGAAAACAAAAGAGAATCAATAGACAATATGATAACATGCATAAAGTACACATATTTTTGCATTAATTCCCTATGTTTTGATTAATGAAGTGCTTGTAATTATGGATGGTTAAATATTTTATAATTTATGAAGTAGATTGGAAATTTAGATCAAAATGTACTTAAAATGGAAATTTAATGAAAAAGGAACAAACATTGCAAATTCTGAAAAAGAATAAAGGCCTATTAAAGAAAAGTTATAGAAGAGGTGTGAGCATAAGGTATGCACACACCTTAGTCGATATGAGTACTCTAGGATTTAATGTAATTAAATGGATAAGGCCTTTCTAATGTTAACAATCCATAGTTATTTTTACCCTTTATTTTACTATATTTACCAGTTTTGACTATGAAGGGCTTGTTTTGTTCAGATAATCCTAATAGATGTGGGATTTTTTAGATTTAGTCTTGATTATCTTTGATCTCTTTTTTTAGGAAGATTAGATAGGATTTTGAGGATTATTTAGATAAGAAGGCATATGAAACAACCATCTATCTCTCTCTAACCTTTTAGTTCATCTCAGTTTTGTTTGGTTCTTAGGATAATTTTATTTTTCTTTTATGTTGTCCTTGAAAACCATGTGCAACTAACTTTCTTTTTCTAACTAAAGGTTAATTGAAATTTGATTCTTCAAGAATTGTGAGATCTAATTTTCCTTTTCTGCTCTTTTATTATTTTTATATCTTCTGAGATTACTAAAATTATTTTTTAATTTTATTGATAAAAATCCTATTGTTTAATTATCAAAATAATATATTGATAATTTTAATGGTTAAATTAACAATTATTTTATTATTCTAATGCTTAATGTTGAAGAAATAAGATTAAATATAAGATATTCTACTTATATTATATGGATATATAATATAGTATAACTAAATCAAGCTTGTGTGTTTGTTGGATAGAATTGGTGCTCTCTTTAAATTTTATTGTCATCAATAAATTAAGTCCGAAGAGCTTATTAACATTGTTTTTTTTATAACGGAATTAATTCAGGAGCTTGTTTTAGTTATCAAGGAAGCAAGGAGCGATAAGTTGTTAAAGCTTGTTAAAAATATAAACAAGTTTATTAAGGAATATAAGGGTTTATCTTCACATCATTGATTAATTCAAAGAGTCAATATTGAAATTATTTCTAAGGCTAGAAGTTCATTGTCATTTGATTTCGTTATATTGAATTCTTGATTAGTTTTTCTATCTTTGTTTTCAATATATTTATTGTTCTATTTTTAAATTTGTGCTTATTTTATTTTATTTTGTTAACTTAGAAAAAGGGATAGCCTTTACTAATCCTTATTAAGTTGATCATGCTCATCTTTATATACAATTTATTTGTGATTAGAGTAGGATCGTCTTTGTTAAATTTGACACCCACTATGATTCAATAAGAGCATCTCCTCTATTTGTAGTACTCAACTAGGATTATATTTGTTAAATTTGACACCCACTATGATTCAATAAGAGCTTCTCCTATATGGTATTCAATTTATTAACTCTATCATTAATTTTATGTATGTGTACTAGTCATCTTACGTACTATTGCTAAAGAGCTTGATCAAAATTATAGAAAGGATACTCAAGAGTTTTCTTCGATCAAAAGACACTAAAAATTTATTTCCAAACTAAAATGAAGGAATGTATGGTTGTCCAAAAATGAAGGGGGACTTAGTATTTTGCCCATTAAAATGAATAATAAAGTCCTAATAACCAAGAGAATTTAAATAATTTTAGTAGATAAAGAATTCTTATATGTTAATTAGGTTCATTATTACTATTGGAACACCAAAGCTTTTAGTCCTCTAAAAAATCAATTCTTCTTAGACTATGCTTCGTATCTTAAAGATGAGGGATCAAATGAGGTTAGGGTTCAAACACAGATTGGGAGATGGCATTAACAATGGTTTTTGGAAATATAATTGGAGTGCATTCAGACCTCTAATTAATAATAATGATTTTGTAACTTTTAAGGAAAAAATTTTAGAAGAGCCTTTAGTAAGATAAGTTCTAAGAGAGAAAAATTGTTAGAGAACTAAGTATAAGTTGATTAGATCTCCTAATTCCAATCCATATACTAATGACAAGGACAATATCCTCTGATTACGATACTCTTTATAGGTTATTATTCAAATAACTCATGTAAACATTTTATGAGAAGCAAAACTCTCAAAGTATCTTGGTATAAGTTGGTTTAGTTTAAGCAGGTTATTCCTAAAGTTTCATTCATTTTGCGACTGTCTATAAAAGAAAGGCTAACCACCAAGAATATAATTCATAGTCCATCTCTTATCTTTAATATTTTCTCTCTATGCCAATTGGGTACCTGAATTCTTAGAGCATGTGAGATCCCACATCGGTTAGAGAGAGGAACGAAGTACCCCTTATACGGGTACGAATACCTCTATCTTATAGACACATTTGCACGGCCTAACGCACCGGATCCCATCGAAACTCTGAGGTTAAACGTGCTTGGGTGAGAGTAGTTCTAGGATGGGTGACCTCCTAGGAAGGCTTCGGGAAAAGCAAAACCGTGAGAGCTTGGCTGAGCCAAGGCCCAAAGCGGACAATATCTATAAGCGGGTGATCAAGGATGTTACAAGTGGTATTAGAGCCAGCACCCAAACTGTTGTGCCAGCTAAGTTGAACCCCAAAGAGGGTTGGGCCCTAAACGGGGTGGAGAGTGTGAGATCCCATATCAGTTGGAGAGGAGAACGAAGTACACCTTATAAGGGTACAAATACCTCTCCTTTACAGTCGCGTTTTCCATGGCCTAACGCATCGGATCCCATCAAAACTCCGTGGTTAAACGAGCTTGGGTGAGAGTAGTTCTAGGATGGGTAACCTCCTGGGAAGGCCTCAGGAAAAATAAAACCATAAGGGCTTGGCTGGGCCAAGGCCCAAAGCGGATAATATCTGTAAGCGGGTGATCTGGGATGTTACAAAGCATCTATTCTTTCAATTTGGCCTTTTCTTACTCGTGACAAAAGATTCAATACGAATGCAATATTTCTTTCCCATATCTTACTTGGTCAGAAATTATAACTTCTATCAACTATAAAAGGTGAAGGGTTAAAAAGTCTTATACTATCTTTAAAATATACTTTGGAAGATTAAGGTATTTTACATGGAAAGAATGGAATCAAAGGATTTTCCAATAAAAGATAAAAAATAAACAACATATATCAATAGAATTGATGAGCTTGTTAAGAGAGCAATAAATAACATTTAATTTACTGATATAAACACATTTTATCAGTCAATACTCGAGTCTCCTTTCTTCATCCTTACGGAATCTAGTGGGAAAACAATATCATCATTGTATAAACTTAATTGAGAAGAAGGATCATGATTCTATGTGTACCATTACATTAACTTGAGAAAACTGGAATAGAAAACAAAACCTAAAACTTCTTAGAATCTTCTCGTCATTATAGCTTCAATAATATTGTCTATATATGCCTTGCAAAAAGTTTATTTTATCTACTTCAATGACTTTTCTTGTATTATAAACCTCAACTTTTAATTCAATATAATCTTTAATTTCTCAAAAATTATGAATCAATAAGAATAGAATGCTATTCTTTATTAGTTTTGAAAAACATAAGAAAGACCTAAATTCAGGTTATTGAGTTATTCCAACCAAAATGTCAAGTGATTTTAATTTTAATTACACTTAGATAGTTGAATGTCCTCCCCTAAATTTAAATTTCATAAGTACTTTGTTGGACCCCGAACTTTTATTAGAATTGCGAGTTAAAATTTGACACGAAAGGAGAAATTGGTGGTGCATTAGTCATGTGTAAGGAGAAAGAAAATTTGATAATGTAAATGGTTTATGAGATTAAGATAGGTAAAAGGTGTATATACTTTTGTTAGTGATGGTTATGATTTATGATAGCTTAAAATGGTGTTTTGAGTTTTGAGTTATATGGAATTGAAAATGAATAAATTTTTTGAAATGGAAGTTGAAAAATCAAGAAATAAAGAGAAAGAGTGTGAGAATTGAAGAAATAAGAAAGTTTGACTTTT
>JANZLX010176578.1:0-12790 GCA_025531955.1 Erythroxylum orinocense
TCTTGAAAAGAGAAGAATTAGGATGAAAGTTTAGAGACAAATTGATAATGGTGTTTAAAGTGGCTGGAATATGCTAGTTGTAACAATTCCTCTGGATATGCTTCTGTAATTTAGCCATAAATTGTTCTATAGTTATCCAAATGAGATGGTTTTTGATTTGGTTAAGTTAGAGACATAAGGCTACATTTTCCATGAAGACATTGAATTCAAATTCTATCTTTAAAGGTTTCTAATTTTGACTTGAATTGAGTACTGAGTCTAGAAAGTTGATTATGAATGTTTATATATATATATGTTCTGTTAATAGTGTTTATGATTATAATTTGGTTATGGATGATATTGAGTTGAAATGGAGTTAGAATAATGGATAAATGATGAGTAATGAACTAGAAATGATTGACTAAGCATGAGGAATTGAATGTAGTAAGTAAAGAGTTAGAAATCTGGAAAACATAAAATGCAATTGGACATACCTTAGTCTAAGAGGCATAGCGTTTTCTGTAGATCTTGGATTGAGGTAATTTAGGTATAGTTTTAAAGAGGACTTCAAGATCTACAACTTCTATAAAGACCACGAAAAGAGATTTGACGTCTAGAGGGTCAAATTTTTTAGTTTCTGTAAGTGACCCGTAAAGGTCCGTTTAATGGACATAGATGTTAGTTAACGGACATTGACGAGTCAAATGACCCTACTTAATGCTTAAATGGGTCTTTAAGTGAACCCAGAATGATCCTTGGTTTATGGGACTAATGTATGATAGGTTTGAAGTGAAAATGAAGGTTAAAACTTAGTGAATGAATGGATGAAATAAAAGTATCAAATGGATGAGTATAATGGGAATGAAAATGTTTATATAATTGTAGTTATGTTTAAGGAAGTTGAGTAATATTTATTAGGTGATTAACTTTGAATGAGAATTGGATACTATGAGATCATATGAGATTAGAAAAGAGATGTTGAGTAATATTTATTAGGTGATTAACTTTGAATGAGAATTGGATACTATGAGATCATATGAGGTTAGAAAAGAGATGACGAAAAACTAAGTTATGATATAGAGTGACCAAGTGTTCTTAAGGTGTAAGGTTATGAATAAGCTAGACTCATAAAAAGGGTGAAGATTGAATGGGGAACTTAGAATGATTATATGCAAATGAAGTGTAAATCTAAGTTCAATTAGATAAATATGAATCACGAATTGAGAATGAGCATAAGATGTGAAATTGAAAAATATACCTGAGAATTGTCATTGAACATGCATTATACGTTACACATATACATGTGTGAAAAACTGAATGTTTATGTGATTGTGCAATTAATAATGAGTTTGCAAAATGTGCTTTGCATATTGATAATACAGGATAGAATGTCCACATTCAGACGTTTCTGGATCATGGAAGCTAATGCTAATCTAGAGCGTACTGTGAGTAGACCGAAATGGTCTCATTTTATTGTTTATTTTTTTTTAATTTTTGTATTGATTGACTATTGACTGATTATATGAATGTGATTGATTGTGTTAGGTTCTGGACCGAAGGTCCGATGATGTGACGTTTGATTTGGATATTGAACTGCTTAATAAATGTGAATTGGATGAACTAAGTGTACGTAATTTGATTGTTAAATGTGTTTTGAAAATGTATTTGCATATTAATGAAAGTGTGAATTCTCAACTCTAATGTTGAATGTTGGACTACGGTCCGATGATAAGAGAATGTGAGTGAATGTGGATCATGCAAATTTGACTGATTCATTTCATTTCATGAATGCATGAAACATAATGGCTGTTGTGACCAGTGTAGCCACAAATTAGAGCTTAAAGCTCAACGAGTGAAAATGAGCTTCGAGATTAAAAGTGAATCAAAGTCTCAGGCTTAACGTTTAATGAGCCCTGTATCCCCCAACCGGATAAGGGACAGTTATCAATGAGCCCTATATGGGGCAGTTTAGGCACTCAGTCACAACAAAGTAACAAATGGAATGTGAAGTGTGAAATGTTTAATGAGGAGAATGATGTTCTACGTGATTGGGTGAGCCATCGATGATGGTCACTTATTGAGTTCGCAAAACTCACCCAAAATTTGCAATTATTTTTTAGGACTCAGAAGAATACCCCGTTAGGCAAATGGGAGTATACTTACTGAATGCAAGGGAAAGATAGAGGTCAGCATCAATTCGCATCGACATTAATGTTTTTCCTGTGTTTATATAAATTTGTATTCCGCGATTTTTGTAAAATAATGTATTCCGCAATTCTTGTACAATGTGTATACCAAGGTATTTATGTTGTAATGTAAAGTCATTATGACTAAAAATGTTTTGTTTTTGAAATGGGACCAATGGAAATTGAAATTTGGATGATTGTTTTGCGATGATTGAGAATGTTTATGAAATAAAGTGGGCCCGATTGGGCTATGGATTTTTTTCCAAATTATTATATGTCTATTGTTACAAAAAAAAAAGAACTGAGTTTTGACTATTTGAGTACTCTAGCATGTCACCCTTGCGAGGCACAGACTCGGATATCACTCAGGATGTCGGGTACATTTCTTTCGAGAGTGGGGTGCTACATATGTGGTATCAGAGCCCAGAATTAAGTATGAGTCAAATCCATGAGCATTAATTAAAAGTCTGAGCAAATAGAAATAGTGAGAAAAAAATAATGATATGTTAGAATGTGAGAAAATGGAAGTTGTGGATATCTTCAAATAAGAAAAAAGTGTATGGTTAGATATGACAAATAAAGATTCAGCATATTTGTATTGGTGGATGTATTATGGAATACGACATCAATGTTCTATTGGGGTAATATATCCTTGAATATGGGATAGATATGAATATATTGTTGTGGATTGATAGAGGAAAATATAGATATGGTAGAAATGGAAAGTGTATAAACAAAGTTGGATGAAAACAAAATTTTCTATAATCTAGAGAGGTTGAAATTGAGCTTGGAATGGTTGTTTGATTATTGTGATAAAAGTTTATGACTTAGTCTAAGAATATGTTAGTGGGATCGAAATCAAAATTTCAGGATGATCATGCATCTATGATTCCGAACTGATTTTGAACATATGTAGGTATGACGAAATAATGAAAATTGGGAGGTGAGACAATGATAACGGTAAATGAAAAAGTTGTCAAGGTTAAGTTGATTTGCCTATGTGAGTGCACATCTGATAATGGGATCACCATGATTTGTGAAAATATTAAGCGTATGTGTATTATATACGCGTTGAGATGATATCATAAGCAATCGATGACTTATTGAATAATTGCTAGTCATAGTTCCTATAGTTTAAAGTCTAAGTTGAGTTAGAGTAATACGTGAAAGTGCTTAAAATGATCAATTGGGAATGAATTGAGATTGTTAATGATATTAGCATATATGATGAATTGAGGAAAAAGAATAAGGACACGATCATGGTATAATCCCCACGGTCAAGGACAAGCACAAAAAGGGAAGTTTTTGTGAAGTGTTATCTAGAATCAAATGAGATCAAGGTATCCTTAGCATAAGCTACTAATTGGTGAGTTGCCCTAAATGCGTCTCTAGATAAGATGTAATGATTTTGGTGGTATATACCAAGATACTAGAGTAAATAATTTGCTTAATGCTTCAATGAGCCTTATTAAAAAGGATGTTCTAATCATATCAGTTATGGTATAAATTGATCTTCTTAAGGTACTATGAATGGCTGACAAGTAATGGTGAAGACAGCTGATTGATAAAAATTTCATAAGTGGTATTGATGAAAGTAGCAAGAAATCTTCTTCCAAAGAAGAATTTCACTAAGATAGGTTCAGTAAACTAGATGATTCAATTAACGAATGATCAATAAAGGAACAAATAAGGAATGAATCTGTAATGAATCAAAAGGCGAATATTGGAGTCATATCCCTAGCGGAGACTCAAGCATAAGAGGTAGATTATGCTACTGAGAAGGTTTGCATTTTGTTAATGTAAAGTATCCAACTGGGTGATTGGATTGAAGGTATGCATTTTGTTAATGTAAAGTATCCAACTGGTGATTGGATTCTTGAAATTGAGGTGACATTAAGTATAAGAAATACAAATTAGATCTGATAAATGTGTTACCAACATAGGGAATTAAGTTTTCTAATAAATCGAAATGTGTGGAGAAACTAGTATGAATGAGTAGGCGTTAAAAATAAATCCATGTGAAAATAAGAGAAAATTAAATGAATTGAGAAAATCATTCGAGAGAAGAAGCCAATTGGGAAATTAAGAATAATATAAGAGAATATTACCTCATTGGGAAAATTAGATACTTAAAGAATTATGAGAATAAATCATGGGCGTAAAGAGTTTTGGGCTGTAATTCTCAGAGTTAACAATTCCCCTGACAATATTATAGTATTGAAGAATAAGTGTCTCAATTTTGTTTGGATTGGTTAGTGACTATGATCATAAATGATATATCAAATGTGTTTGAAAAGTGGAGAAGAATATTTTGAATACTTGAGAAAATCTTATATATCTCGGAAGTAGGGATAATTATATGCCAAGTTTAATGAGAATAAATATTAACTTGATCAAATAAAATGTGGGTTGTATCATATCTGAGCATGGTATATTGGGAGACCCAAAGAAAAGTAAAGGTGATGATAAAGTGAGAAATTTCAGGGAATAATACGAGATTCAGAGTTCTTTAGAGCTAGTCGTATGTTGGATACTATTAGAGACTGTTAAGGGGTGATTTTTACTGATCTTAGTCCTTTGATGAGATTTTTGGAAAAAAATGTTTGAGGAAAAACGTGTAAATCATATGACTGATGAATGTAAAGAGAATTTTGAGGAATTATAATACCAATGATAATAATATCATTTGGGATTTGAGATTATATAGTGTACAATGATGTTTCACACTTGGGATTAAAATGAAATCTAATACAGCATAATAAGGTGATTTCATATGCAATGAGATAGTTAAAGTTACTTAAATTGAATTATTCGGAGTATAAATTGAAATTTGATACCATAGTGATTGCTTGAAATTTTGGGGACATCATATATACAGAAAAATTTTGAAATTTATAGAGATCAGTAAAGTTTAAGGTAATTACTGAGTTTGGAAGAATTGAAAATGAGACTGAGATAATGGATAGAGTTACTGGAAGATTTTGATGTACAAATGGTATTTTTTGGTAAAGCTATTGTTGTATCTGATGTATTGAACAAAAAATTCAATAACGATGTAGCACAAATTCAGATATTGAGGTTACAAAAAACCTAGTGCAATAAAGAGCATAGAATGTTGAGTTGAATATGAAGCAAAATGAAGTGTTATTAGTTGCATTGAATTTAAGATCAGTTTCACTTGAAAGATTAGTAAAGCCCAAATTGAGGATTCATAAATTATGAATCTTACTGCAAAACTGAAAATGAATCTGTAATAGGAGTTAAATGATGCAAGTAAGATAAATGAAATTGGTGGATCAACATCGAGGGTTTGGAACATAATAAGATGGACATCAGAGTCGAGTGTATTAATACTGAAGAGATGTGAAGTATCAAGCGAAAGATGAAATGTCTCTAAGAGTATCACCTTGCCAAGGTGTGCTCAGGTTAGGGAAAAGGATAAGCTAAGCCTGATATGAAATGATCTGTACGAAATTATTATGAGTTAGTATTATCAATATAGTATTACCAATAAAAAATGTTTTAGATTCACACAGAGTTACATGGATATGTTTAGGAAATATCATTATGATTCACTATATGTGTTATTGAAGCTGGAAGTGAAATTGTGGGTAATCTGAAATATATTAAGGAAAAAGTTAAAATAGTGTGATATCTGAAGATATGAGTAAAGGGTTGCATGATTTCATTTACTATAGTCAATTGAAAGAAATTATTCGAGTGGTGAAGTTAAATGAGAAACGGAGAAGTAATTGAGGAAACAATTCCCCTGCCTTCCTGATCAATCAGATAAGAATTTCGATGAAGAAATTTATTAAAGAGGGGAGAAATGTAATATCCCGTTCCCATACTAAGGGTTAGAACCCAAAGATTTGGTACATGTGAGATCAAAGAAAGATTGAGAAAATTGTAATTCATGTTCATGCATAATGTTAGCATACACGCATGTGAATTTGATTATTACACACATTAAAATAATTGTTCATGCACTCAATTGACATTTTTGGTTATAAATGGTTGGTTTACTATGAATATGATGCGAATTATGGTTTTTGTGTCTTCAAAGTTGAGTTGGAATGTATAAGTAGTGAATTAAAATTTTTGGTGAAAATTTGAGAATTTTCTGGAAATTAAGGGTATTTTTGGACCAAAAAAATACCAATTAGCAGAACAATTGGTAAATAGTAGTAGAATTAGGAGTCGAATGGCAATGGAAATTTTTGTATATGACATTAGGATTTAATGACAAGTGTCATTGAAAATTGTGAGTCAATTGGATTAAAAATTGGAGACAAAATGGACTAGTTATTAAGTGAACCAAATGGAATCATGAGGAGGTAACATGTTGTCACTTGCCTTGCCACACACCTCACACACAATTGTTTACCTAATTAAAAGACCACTTTATGGTCTTTCACTATGATTTTCGTTACATGCTTCTTCATTTTCTCCTTCTCCATTATTTTCTCTCATCCACGCCACTCACTCTCTCCCACCTTCATAATGTTAAATCTTGATCTTTCTTTTCACTTGCTACTTCATTTTCTTTGTCTTTTTTCCCTTGCTACTCAAAGACCCAACCTATTCCTCCATGAAAGTTGATGATCATGGAGATGAAAGAGTTAGGGTTTAATGGTGATTTTGAAGATCTTGCAGCTAACTCAAGTAAGTAGCATATTGTTCATTATGATTTGTTGAATGAGATGTGTATGATGATGGGTTATTTGACCACAAAATGGTGCTTTATATATGATAGAATGTGGTTGATGAAATGAGCAAATAATTGTCTTACCTTTACATATATGATGATTGATGTTCATAAGATGTTGTAGTGATATAAGGATTTTCAAAATGATGTAGAAATTGTACAAAAAAATTTGACTGATAAATGGAGTTTCATGTTCTATTTTTGATGGAGAAAAATGTGTATCATTGGTTGTTTTAGGAATGGATTGGATTGGGTATGGAATTTAAAGAAAAGGCAAGTATAGTGTATTGAAAAGAGAAGAATTAGGTTGAAAGTTTAGAGACAAATTGACAATGGTGTTTAAAGTGGCTGGAATATGCTAGCTGTAACAATTCCATTGGATATGCTTCTGTAATTTAGCCATAACTTGTTCTGTAGATATCTAAATGAGATGGTTTTTCATTTGAATTAAATTAAAGACATAAGGCTACATTTTTCATGAAGACATCGAATTCAAATTTTGTCTTTAAGAGTTTCTAATTTTGACTTGAAGTTGAGTACTGAGTGTAGAAAGTTGATGATGAATGTGTCTATATATGTATGTTCTGTTATTAGTGTTTATGATTAATCAAGGGCTATAATTTGGTTATAGATGATATTGAGTTGAAATGGAGTAAGAATAATGGATAAATGATGAGTATTGAACTAGAAATGATTGACTAAGCATGAGGAATTGAATGTTGTAAGCAAAGAGTTAGAAATCTGGAAACATAGAATGCAATTGGACATACCTTAGTGCAAGAAGCATAACTTTTTCTATAGATCTCGGATTTAGGTAATTTAGGTATAGTGTTAAATAGGACTTTGAGATCTATAACTTCTATGAAGACCTCGAAAAGATATTTTGACGTCTAGAGGATCAATTTTTCAAATTTCTATAAGTGACGTCTAGAAGGTCCGATGAATGTGTTGTATGAATGAAATATTAAAGTGCTTGTTGAATGTGAATTGGATGAATATTAAAGTGCTTATTGAATGTGAATTGGATGAACTAAGTGTACGTAATTTGATTGTTAAATATGTTTTGAAAGTGCATTTGCATATAAATGAAAGTGTGAATACTCAACTCTAATGTTGAATACCGGGCTACGGTTCGATGACATATGAATGTGAGTGAAGGTGGATCATGCAAATGTGACTGATGCATTTCATTTCATGAATGCATGAAACATAATGGTTGTTGTGACCAAAGTAGCCACTGAATAAAGCTTAAAGCTCAACGAATGAAAATAAGCCTCGAGCTCAAAAGTGATTTAGAGCCTCAGACTCAACGTTTAATGAGCCTTGTATCCCCCAAGCGAATAAGGGATAGTTATTAATGAGCCCTATATGGGACAGTTTAGGCACTTGGTTACAACAAAGTAAGAAATGGAATGTGGGTCTCATGTGCACTGCATATACATAATATGAGTGATTAAATTGTATTGAATGTGAAGTGTGAAATGTGTACTGAGGTGAATTATGTGCTACGCGATTGGGTGAGCCATCAATGATGGTCACTCATTGAGTTCGCAAAACTCACCCAAAATTTGCAATTATTTTTCAAGACTCAGAATAAAACCCCGTTAGGTAAACGGGAGTATACTTACTGCATGCAAAGGAAAGATAGAGGTCAGGATCAGTTTGCATCTGCATTAATGTTTTCCTATTTTTGTATAAATTTGTATTCTGCGATTTTTGTAAAATAATGTATTCCGAAATTCTTGTACAATGTATATACCAAGATAATTATGATGTAATGTAAAGTCATTATGACTAAAACAATGTTTTTTTTTTCGTAATAGGCCCAAATGGCAATTGAAATTCCGATGATTATTTTGCGATGATTGAGAATGTTTATGAAATAAAGTGGGCCCGATTTGGTTATTGATTTTTCACAAAATGTGTATATGTTTATTGTTTCAAAAAAAATTGTACTAAGTTTTGACTATTTGAGTGCTTTAGCATGCCACCCTCGCGGGGCACGGTCTCGGATATCACTTAAGATGTCAGGTACGTGTCTTGCGAGAGTGGGGTGCTACATGTCCACTAAAGACTAAAGAAGAATGTTATATAGAAGCATCGAACTTAGGCTTTCTTAAGGAGGGAGTTCAATGCTAGGAGGACATGTTAGGTAACTTCTTTGTGGGGCATAGGCCTCATTTCCCATAATTTCAAGTGGACCACATAAACAATGAAGGTGTAAAGGGCTACAAGAAGTACTCCTCTCTAAAGGGAACCTCATTTTCTTCACCTTTGCCTCCCATATAGAAGGCAACAAAATGGTAGAGGATGAAACTTGGCATCTCTATTAGCTCCTTATACTCCCACAAGTTAGAAACTAGGCACGAATCTTAAAAAAGTGAAGATAACATTTCAATATGGGTTAATCTATATAATGTTCCATTACAATATTGGACAACAAAGGGATTAAGCAAGCTAGCCAGCTACTTAGGAAAACCTATCTGTATGGATGAAAACACAGCTAAGAAGAAGAGGATAGGGTTTTCTCTAAAGATCTCCCGAACAGTATACTCTCATGAGATTTAGCTCAGATAACTTAATATATGAAGACTTCATTTTGGTGACTTATTAATGGAAACCTTTCCTCAAAGCTTAAGGAAAGATATGGATGGAAAAGGGGAAGATTTTAAGAAAGGGAAATATGCTAAGTTAATGGGAGTAGAGGAACCAATGGGTGTGGTTTAAAGGTGCTAACAAATAAGAGGGTACTAAACAGAATGTTGAATCCCTAATTAATGAAGTACAAACTGAGGATAATCCAAAGGATGAAGATAAAAGAATGGTCAGTGGAGAATATTCAGAATCTACAAAAGATGTTTTAACCAAGAATTCAAATGAGGATATCTAAGAATAAAACAAGGTTGCACCTCATAACATCAACATTCAAACACTACAATAAAACTTTTTAGGAAAGATGCAACTCAAGAAGCTATATAGGAAAACTTCCAAAAAGTGAGTAGTAGAAAATCAACAAGGAGGAGAGGATCCAAAGGAACAAAATATAGCATCTCAACTAAATGAATCTTATAGTATAAAGAGGATCCAAAGGAACAAAATTTAGCATCTCAACTAAATGACTCTTATAGTATGAAATGTTAGAGGTCCAAACTGCCTAAGAAAGCAACAAGCTTTTAAGGATTTTGTCATTGAAGAAAAACCCCTCATTCTTAATATTTTGGAAACTAAAATAAGGCGAGAAACTAAGGAGATGTTGAGATACTTAGGGACTCAGTGGAACTTTCTTTCTAATCACCAAGATCACCACTATGGTAGAATAATTATAACATACAATGTTATTAAAGTGTTGGTTAAGTGATCAAAAGCTAATGATCAAATCATCTATATTAAAATTCACTTCATCCAATAAAGCATTAATTTCTATGTTTCGATTATATATCGCTCAAATCTGGCTTTCCAAACGAAACTACTCCTAGAGAGCTTGGAAAGGATCTAAACATCTATAAATGGCCTTTGGATAATAACTGGGGACTATAATAGCACCCTTTATAGATCCGAGGTTAATGGTAACAACAACCTAGGAAACTACATTGACGATTTGAAGAATAGTGTAGAGAAGCTTGAAATATCTAATATGAGATTTGAGGGTAATGTGTTTACATGGAGTAATAAGTAAGGTTCCAACTAGCACATCAAGAAAAATTAAGCAAGACAATAAGAAATGCTAGATGGTTAATCTAATATTTGAAATGCAAGACCTATTTATTAATCCTATTTTCTCTTATCATAACCCAATCAAAGTTTAGGAGTTGTTTAAGACTAGTAGAAAGATCTTGCCCTTCAAATTTAATAATTTCCTAGCCCATGAAGATTGTTTTCTAGCTATTATGCAAAAAGGGATTGAAAAACATATATGGGCTAACAAAGAATATATATGTATGCAAAAGCTAAATAGCATTAAGAATGAATTCAAGAAGTTTTTTTTTTTGGTCGAATAAATTCAAGAAGTTGAATGCTAAGAGATTAGGGAAAACTAAACAGGCTATAAATGTAGCAAAGGGAAAACTCGCGTCTATCTAAGAGGGTGAAAGAAATACTGGGTATTTCTTCAGCTTAATATTTGCTAAAAAGAATACTAACAAAATTACTTCCATTATAACTCAAAGAGAGATTCTAATTACCCATGAAGTTGTCCTAGCTGAGGAAGCCTTCAATTTATTTAAGAATTCAATTAGTTGCCTATATGAAACAAAATCTCCTATCTAATTCCACAAGTCCTTTATCAATGTATAACTCAAAAGGGAGAATGTTGACTTGTTGAACAACCCATTTATTGCCTTGGAAGTGACTGTTGTTTACAATAAATGCTTATAAAGCTCCTAAGCTTGATAAATTCAACGGATATTTCTATCAACAAGCCAAGCTTAAGGTAAAAGGATATTGTAACTGAAGCAGTCATGGAATTCATGGACAAAGGTGAGATACTCAAAGAAATTAATAAGACTTTCATTTGCTTACCCTATAAGATCCCAAACCTTAATTCTTTTGGTTATCATAAACTCATATCGTGTTGCAATTTCCTCTATAACATTATTTTTAAAATATAGTACAATAAATTGAGAAAGGTATTGTAGTCTATTATTAGTGAGAATCAGGGTGCATTTGTTGAAGGAAGGATAATCAGTGATAATGTACTCATTGCTCAAGAACTACTCAAAGGCTATACAAGGAAGAACTCTCCAAAAATTATGTAATAAAGATATACTTTAATATGGCGCTTGCCAATGTTAGGTGGGACTTCATCCTTTAATTACTAGAAGTACTTAAATTTCCTAGCACGTTCAAAGGGTGAATTAAAGCTCGCATCACCACTATTTCTTTCAGTGTTCTACTCAATGAGGGACCAACAAAGATATCTATAGGAGGTAGGGACTTAGATAAGTAGTCCGCTTGCTCCATACTTATTTATACTTTATGATGTAGCTCTCATCAGACTATGCTCTCATAACTTCTCTATGGATAAAAATTTTAGATTCCATAGTAAATGCAAGAAACAGAAAATCTTTATGTTTTTTAAGGTAATCTACTTCTTTTTTAAGGCTCATGGTAACTTTGTGAACTTGTTAATGTCTACCTTCAAAACTTTCTAGGAGCACTAACTAGTGATAAACAAAAACAAAATTCATCTAATATTTTACTCAATTGCTTATCCGGATGCTAGAAGACCCTTAAAAATCTCTATATTGGAAACAAAATAGCCCACCTTCATTTGTCTAGGCTTCCCTTTTGGTATAAGAAGAATGCATTTCCATGAATGTCTTCCATTGATAGAGAAGAAACACAACAGGCTAGAAAGTTGGACAAATAGAGCTCTTTTATATGGAAGCATATTTAATGATTAAAAATCAACTAATTTGGTCGGTTCAACTATAATAACCTTGAATCGGTTGATATTTTGGTTATTTTTTAATTTTTTTGTTTGTTTTACTTTAATAATACTTATTATTAAAAATTAATCATTTTATTAATTTATCAATCGATTTTGTACTACTGAGGAAGCGATTGTGGAGGACCTAGTACATAAAAGACTACCTTTGGATAAAGTGGATGCACAACTATTTCTTGAAAGGGAAAAGCTTACGGGGGCTGGTTAATAAACTAAGCTACTCATATTTTTTAAACCAACTGCTAAAAATAAAAGACTAATTTGAATAGAATATTAGTTGCAAGGTAGGAAAAGAGAAATAGCCTCACTATCAGGGTCGTTCCTATAGTTTTATAGGCCCGGGGAGAAATTAAAAGAAAAGGCCCCAATAAATTGACAATATACTTAAGTTTATATATTTGTATGAAACATAAATGACTCAATTTATAAATTTACGTAACCAACTAAATATTAAATGATCATAACACTAAC
>JANZLX010176626.1:0-12786 GCA_025531955.1 Erythroxylum orinocense
AAACACAGAACCTAAAGGATCCTAAGCAGTTTTGCATGATCAATCAACATATTATGCTCATGTTTTCTAATCTCTTCGACCAAGCACTATGTATCATTCATTCGAAAAGATTTAGGGCTCAAAAGGGGAAGTTGATTTGTTAAAACAAGAAACTCAAATCCTACCTAGCTAACACTAATCCTACTGAGCTAGTTTCTCCTCCCACACTTAAGCAACATACTCATGCAAAATAATTTCATTTCAGTTTAAGTTTATGCACAAATATGTGGTAAATGCAAGAAGAGAAACAACCTGGTGCTCAAAGTGGGTCCTTTAGCTCGGGATGGACGTCCGGCCTTTGTGCAAGCTTCATCTCAGCAGCTTGACTCCTTTGTAGCTCTATGCCCCCGTCCACACTAGAGTGCATACCTGAAATTTCAGCAAGAAAATTTTCTCCAAAGAGATTATCAGTAGAAGGATTCAGAGTTTGTTCAAAATCAGCGCATGCATCATCAACAACTACATCAAGCAAATTAACTCTAAGGAGTGAGTAATCCTCATGGGGGTGTTTCATGGCTTCATACATGTTAAAGCTTACCTGTTGGTCACCAACCTCCATGGTGATCTTACCTTCCTTCATGCTTATCATTGTGCTAGCCGTCTGTAAGAAAGGTCATCCTCAAATCAGTGATGTATCCTGCACAACTTCAGTAGACATGTCAAGCACATAAAAATCAGCAGGAAACACTAAACATTTTACTTGGACCAAGATGTTCTCAATTATGCCCACTGGGTGCCTAAAAGATTTATCAGCCAATTGTAAAACTACCAAAGTAGGTTCTAGATTTTTCACTCCTAGGGCTTCATAGATGGATTTTGGCATCACATTTATGGCTGCTCCTAGATCTAACAATGCTCTTCCGATAGTTACCTTTCCTATAACGCAAGGAATGGTGAACGATCTGGGGTCTTGACACTTGACCGGAATTTAGGGTTTAAACATGGCGGACACATTGGAGCTAACTTCTACCCTCTCATTGGGCCTAAACTTTTTTTTGTTCGTGCACAAATCCTTCAAGTATTTGGCATAAGCAGGGACTCGCTTCACTAAATCAAGCAAGGGGACATTTACCTCTAGTTTTCCAAACAAGTCGATGATTTCTTTTTCACGTTTAATCTCATTCCTCTTCTTGCTCATTAGATAAGAATTTGGAAAAGGAAGGTCTTGAAGACTTACCTCCTTACTTGTGGAATCTTGCTTGCTTGACTTTCTGTGTTCAACTTGGTCCTTAGAACTCTTTGAAGCAGCTCCTTTGTTCGTCGATGCAGGCTTCTTTTCTTTCAATATTGCTTCTTCCTTCATGCTTTCAGATTTCTTAATCTTCTCCTTGGTTGGAGGCACTTCTTCACTTTCAATCTCCTCATCACAAGCCTCGTCTTCTTCTTGAGGATTAAACCTCACTTGCTTACCACTTCTCAAGGCAATAGCATTCAAACTCTACGGATTCATCACGGTGTTTGAAGGAATTGTCCCACTGCTCCGCGCTTGATTCTCACTCATGTTGTTAGACAACTGAGTGACATAGGTGTTTATGTTCTCTGCCTTGGTTTCCCATTTTTCTATTCTCTTTTCCAAGGCATTGAATCGGGCAGCAGTCTTAGAGGAATCCTGTTGAATCAAATTCGCAATTGCATTAAACTGGTTGGCGTTGGAATTCCTCTCTTCCTTCATCAATGTCATCATGCTATGCAACAACTGGCTTGTGTCTTCTTTCGGCGGCACCGTTAAAGCTTGTTTATTGGGAAACTGGTTGTTGGTTGATCCAGCTCCATTTCCTTGTTGGAAGCTGTTATATGCTCTACCCTCATCATTCCTCCAACTAAATTTTGGATGTGCTTTCCATCCCTCATTGTAGGTGTTGGAGTACGTGTCCCATTTTGGATTTTGTCTTCCGGGAAATACTACTGAAACTTCCTCATATCATCTGGGGCAAACGCTCGAGATGTGCATTACTGACCCACAAGTTTCACAACTAGGTACGGTAAGGTACATTAAAGGAGATGTACGATGCACATTCTGATTTTTAAGCTCGGCAGTAATGAAAGACAACTGCGAAATTATCCTATTCTCCAGGGAATCCACTTTCGATTCTAGGCTCTCCATCCTTTTTGCTTGAGCCGTTAAGGCTCCCACTTTGTGCACTCATCTAGAATCGCGAACACTGTATTGCTGGTGATTAAGAGCCATCCTTTTTATAAGGGTCCAAGCTTTCGACGCGGTGAGGTCAATCAGGGATCCTCCTGATACAGCGTCCAACATTCCTTTTTACTGCTTCTTTTACCCATTATAAAAGTATTGCACTAATTGTTCGTCTGGAATTTGATGATGGGGGCATCTGGAAAGTAGGTCTTAGAAACGGTTTCAGTATTCGTACAAGGACTCATCATATTCTTGTTTTACTGAAAATATCTCCTTCCTCATTGATGATGTCCTAGAGGCAGGAATGTACTTTTCTAGGAAGGCCTTTCGTAAGTTTACCCAGCTATGATAGGAATTGGCCACATGCCTCAGGAGGCTCATATACCACTCCCGGGCCTTCCCTTCTAGAGATAGTTGAAAAACCTTCTAAAGTACTTGATCCAAATGTGCTCCTACCGGTTTCATACTTTGGCAAATCATGGTCAGCGCTTGTAGGTGCATATAAGGATCCTCTTCTGCCAAACCGTAAAATTTGGGCAGAGAGTTAATCAGCAATCCTTTGACTTCAAAATTCACATCGAAGTTAGGGCAAGCCAGAGTGAAGGGATCATAATTAACATCTGACGTTGTGGTTTCCCTAATCGTCCTACGTTTATTGTTTTCGTTGTTATCGCCTACTCTTTCCTGCTCACCATTTAATCCATGATCACCATTCATAGGTTGGTTAACAGGAAAGTTCTGATGTTCTGCTATGTTCTCTTGTTGCTCTATTATTCTCAGTCTCTCTTGTTCTTTCCTCTCTTTCCTAAGTTTCCGAAGATGTCTTTCTATCTCGGGTTGGAAATGAACAAGCCTAAGTCTTCTGGGCATGCATAAGAGCAATTCACAATGGAAAAAATTGAAGCTATAGCAAAATGACTCACTAATACACACAATCAGGCAAAAAGTGAAGTGCGATACAAGTGTATGAAAGTATGGATGTATGTATGAAAATGTGTAAAAATTGCTATGAGTGAAATAGAACTATGAAAAGTAAAAGGATGCAAGTATGCTTGTGAAAAAGAAAGTAAACCTATATTATCAACAGGTATGCAATTTAACTATCAAAAATGCAGTGCAAAAAGAAAATTTCCTATGATAAACGACTTTAGTTAACCTATGGAAAACCAATTTCTTGGTTCCCCGGCAATGACGCCATTTTGATCGCGGCTCGTCGTTCGATCCGAAAATCGATTCTTGGAAACCGGTCAAAAATAATAAATTCCAAGATCGCAGTATAGTTGTAATCTCGGGTCGTATCACTTCTTGGAACCGACGAAAAAGGTTTTAAAGCTAGCCTAAAAGTCAAAATTCAATTGAAGTTGATAAAAGAAATGGGATTTTTGAAAGTTGATCAATACTAAGTAAATTAATGAAAATTAAAAAAATAATGTAAAAGTATATTTTTGGAATTGGGGAATTTTAAGACTAACAAAGGTTCAAAATAAGATCAAATTGGATAAAGTCCTCTAGAAAATGAGCTTATGCTATCACGGTTCAAAATAAATGTACGGGGACAGTATCCACTAAGTTTTTGAAAAATCAACCTTAAAGGACCCCTTAAGTCTAAGGATTTAATTAAATAACCCATTAATTTAAACCCTTGTTAAAAACCTTAGTGTGTGAAATGGACATGCTCATGCAATTGGTCAATCGGATCAAACATAATCATTTATATCAAACACAACTAGGCAGATATTCATGATTAACGCAATCACCAAAGACATATATGAGACCTCATATATTAAAGCACAAAATTCTACATAAACCAATCCATAACACAAATCATCGTTCAACACCCAATTAAACCATAATCAGGCTAATCTAGTCATAATACTGAAAACTCTAACTCAGAGTTATACAACACTACAACTAAATTTTAGATGATGAATGATACTCCCCTTTGAAGCCCACAGTGAACTCAAGCCATTGCTACATCTTCAAAAGGATCAGAAACCTTAGCCGTGCATAACTCCGACGATATCAATCACTGCTGAAATCCTGACGTTAAACATGGCTCCAAAGACTGACGATGGAAAAGGCGGTGTAATGCCCGTAAATGATGGTGATGCTCGGAGATGGAATGAAACAGGTGTTGTGGCGAGAATCGTCTGTCCTGGTGGCTGCGGAATGGTGTTTATCGAATGAGAGTGTGTAGCTAACCGTCTCTCCCTTTTTGACCTAATTTGGTAAGTATTTAAAGACTCGAGGTCGGGTCGGGTTGGAACAGTGAGATGATTTCCATTTAAAGTGCGGGTATCCATCTGCACTTCGCGTCATATGAATTAATTGACGACTCGACGTGTGCTTTGGCTTACTCGCCGCGGTGAGCCAATTATTTGTCGTCGCGGTGTGTCATCTTGGGCTCGCTCGTTGCGGCGAAGCAAATGGTGTGCACCGTGACGTATCAACTTCTGGATACGCCGCGACGTGTGAAGGACTCGTTGACTTTTTCATCTCTTTGACTCCATTTTTCCTACAAAATAAAATAGCAATTTACAGTATCAATTGTCCTTAGAAAAATTAAGATGCAATTAATATCAATTTGCAACAATTTTAGTAACAAATTGCAATTCATATGAGCTCACTATAGGGAACCAATTCAAGCACAAAAATTATCAATTAGGAGTTAAAAAGTACTTTAACAATTATGAAAATGCAGCCAATTAATAATGTAAACTTGGGTTCAATGAGATACATAATTCAACCCCCCTTCTTGTGCGTTTTGTATATCGAATGTTAAGTCTATACTAATGTATGATTTACTTCAATTGGTATCAAAGCTCGGTGTCTAAGAATCACCATCATAAAGTGTGGTAAAGATCCATGGCAGAATCACACATATATATAGCTGAAGGTGCCTCCGTCACTTGGCATCCTGCATTCAATGGAGAAGACTACCATTACTGGAAAGACAGGATGCGGCTCTTCATTGAATCTAATCATATCTATCTTTGGGAGATAGTAGAAAACGCATCGTATACACCGATAGATGAAGAAGGAAATGCTATTCAATGAATCAGATGGTTTGCAGATTAAAAAGCGATATTCTAGCTGAATTCGAAGGCCAAGTTCTTTTTAAGCTGTGCCCTATGTAGAAGTGAGTACTATAAAGTTCGATGCGACACTGCGAAGGAGATGTGGGATACGCTATCCATCATACATGAAGGGACTAATCAAGTAAAGGAATCTAAGATAAGCATTCTTGTACACCAGTATGAGTTGTTCAAGATGAAAGACGAAAAGTCTATCGATCAAATGTTTGGAAGATTTAAAACTATCATCAGTGGACTTAAAGCTCTCGAAAGAAGTTACGACAATCAAAATCACGTTAGAAAGATCCTCATAAGTTTACCGAAGAGATGGAGACCAAAAGTCACTACATTACAAGAAGCCAAGGACTTGAGCGTCTTGAAACTTGATGAATTGCTTGGATCCCTGAAGATACATGAAGTGGAACTCGATGCAAAAGATAAACCCAGACGGGATAAATCCATAGCATTGAAGGTCAGACATAAGAATCATAATAATCAAAGGAAGAGGAGTTCATCGTCGAAAGCGCTGAAGATTGAGGAATTCAAAAATGACGACTCTAGTGAATCAGATGAAGATTTGAGTGGAGAAGATGATGAACTATCCTTTATCTCGAGGAAGATCAGATGCATGTGGAAGAAAAAGGCTAAAGGAAACAAAGAGTCCTACCTCAAGAAGAATAGCAAAGATGAAGGAAAGAATGAGAAAACATCCATTATATGCTATGACTGCAATAAACCGGGACACTACAAGTTCGAATGTCCATTATTGAAAAGAAAGCCAAAGAAGAGTAGAGAAGGCAAGAAAATCATGATGGCAACCTGGGAAGATCTGGATTCATCTGAATCAGATACTGATTCAAAGGCATCAATACAAGCAAATATTTACCTAGTAGCCAAAGGAGAAAGTGATGAGGAGGTAATCTCAAAATTTGATGAATTACAAGATGCATATTTAGAATTATTAGAAGATTCTCAAGCAATTCTGAAGCAGTATAAGTTCCTAAAGAAAAAATACGTAAAAAACTTGAAGAACACGTAAGTGCTAGAAAAGGAGAACGTCTGCTTAAAAAAATAAGTAGACGAGATGAAGAAAAAGGTAGTTGTAGATAGATCTGAGGGGATCAATTAGCTAAAATAAAGAATAAACAGTCTTTCAGCTGATCTATCAACTTTTACGGAGAGTACTAGAAAATTGAATGATATGATAGGGAAATACAAACACCCTAATGATAAAACTAGATTAGGGTTTACTAAAAACTATACTAGGAATAGAAAGAATCCTGCTCCTCATAAGAAGAAATTTCATTAGCTATATCATCATCATACTATGACTTATGTTAGAACTAACCCCAAAGGACCCAAGAAAATCTAGGTACCTAAGAGACAGATAATATCTCCTGCAGATATCCTTCCTTGAAAGAAGCAGCTAGTACCATTGGTACTTGGACAGTGGATGTTCCTAGATCTTAAGTATAAGAAAGGAGGATCGGTAACTTTTAGAGACAACCAGTAGGGCAAGATAATTGGAATCGGTAAAGATTCCTTTGCATGTATTGATAATGTGCTGCTAGTTAATGGTTTAAAACACAATTTGATTAATGTCAGTCAATTATGTGACTCTGGTTTTGAAGTGTCTTTCAATCAAAATATTTGTGAAGTCAAAAACAAGGATGGGTCTATATTCTTTTCTGCCAAAAGACGAAACAATCATTACAAAATCAATTTAAAAGATTTACAAAGTCAAAATATCTCTTGTTTTATATCAACTAATGAAGAAAAACTGATTTGGCATAAAAATCTAGGTCATGTTAGCTTTAACCATATTTCCAAGTTGATTAAACATGATTTGGTAAGAGGATTACCAAAAGTAAGTTTTAACAAGGATTTTTGTGTGAAAGTTGTCATAAAGGAAAACAGATTAAAACAACATTTTCTTCTAAAAATATTGTAACTTCTTCTAGACCTCTAGAGTTGTTACATATGGATTTATTTGGTCCAACTAGGACATTAAGTCTTGGTGGAAAGAAGTATTGTCTAGTAATTGTTGATGATTTCACTAGATTTTGTTAAGTATTGTTTTCATCACATAAAGACGAGTCTTTTAAGTGTTTTAAAGTGCTTTCTAAAAAATTTACAGAATGAAAAAGGAATGTCTATAGCTAGTATTATAAATGATTATGGTGGCAAGTTTGAAAATGAGAAGTTCAGAATATTTTGTGAGGAAAATGAAATTTTCTATAATTTCTCTGCTCCTAGAACCCTACAATAAAATGGAGTTGTTGAAAGGAGGAACTGGACGATTCAGGAAATGGCAAGGACTATGCTATGTGAGATGAATCTTCCTAAGTGCTTCTAGGAAGAAGCTGTGAATACAGCTTGTTACATTCAAAATAGAATATTCTTGCGATCCTTGTTGAAGAAAACTCCATATGAGTTATGGAATGGAAGGAAACCTAATATATCCTACTTCCAACCATTTGGTTGCAAGTGCTCTATATTGAATACAAAAGAAATTCTGGATAAATTCGATTCGAAGACTTATTCTAGAATCCTTGTAGTCTATTCATTATCTTCAAAAGCCTATATGGTTTACAATCTTACCTCTAAGACTGTTGAGGAGACTATTCATGTCAAGTTTGATGATAGTTCTTAACCAAGTAAAAGAAATAATACCGATAATGAAACCCTATTAGTACCTTTAGTTGATAGTGAAGATGTATCACCATCAGATACTCCTTTAGGCAAAGTTGAAGATATTCCTGAGACTCTTGATTTGAGAAGAGATTGGAGATATAACAGTTCTCATCCAGAAGAGTTGATTATAGGAGAGACCTCAGAATAAGTGCGAACTAGGTCCAAATTCAGAAGAGAAGCCAATGTAGCATTTGTCTCTGAAATAGAGCCTAAGAAAATTGATGAAGCCCTTTAATATGAAGCTTGGATTTTAGCTATGCAAGAGGAGTTGAACCAGTTTACTAGGAACTAGATGGGTTTTTAAGAATCAGCTAGATGAATCAGGTAGAGTGAGTCGTAACAAAGCAAGATTAGTAGCATAGGGCTATAATCAACAGGAAGGAATAGACTATAATGACACTTATGCTCCTGTAGCAAGACTAGAAGCTATTAGGATTTTGCTTGCATATGCTATCTGTCACGATATAAAGCTATTTCAAATGGATGTAAAGAGCACATTTTTAAATGGCTTTATAGATGAAGAGGTTTATTTGAAGCAACCTCCTGGTTTTGAGGATGTTAAGAAACCGAACCATGTCTATTGACTTCATAAAGCTTTGTATGGCTTGAAACAAGCTCCTCGAGCTTGGTTTGATCGTCTGAGTTCTTTTCTTATTAAGAATAAGTTTAGTAGAGGTTAGGCAGATAAGAAATTAATTAGAAAGTGCATTAATAATGATTTTATCATAGTTCAAATTTATGTTGATGATATTAGCTTTGGTGTAACTTCTAAAATGTTATGTACTAGTTTTGAAAATTTAATGAAAAATGAGTTTGAGATGAGCATGATGAGTGAGTTAAAATTCTTTCTTGAGTTGCAAGTAAAGCAAACTGAAGAAAAGATTTTTATTCATCAACAGAAGTATATTAAGGAACTATTGAATAAATATGATATGGAAAAAGTAAAACTAATGTCAACTCCGATGCATCCTTCAAACCTTTTGTCTAAGGACGAAAATGGCAAGAAGATTGATGAAACCCTGTATAGAGGGATTGTTGGTTCTTTACTTTACCTTGCAGCAAGCAGACCTAACATTCTGCTTAGTGTTTGCTTGTATGCAAGATTTCAGGCAGATCCTAAAGAGTCTCATTACATTGCTGTTAAAAGAATTTTGAGATACCTATCAAGTACTACTGATCTTTGCTCAATGTATGAGAAAGGTAAAGGTTTCAGGTTAATTAGCTACTGTGATGCGGATTATGTCGAAGATAGGATTGATAGAAAAAGTACGAGTGGAGGATGTCACTTCTTTGGCCACAACCTAGTTTCATAGTCAAGTAAGAGGTAAAGCTCAATTGCTCTATCAACTACAGACGCTGAGCATATGTCAGCTGTAAGTTACTATTCACAGACGTTGTAGATTAAGTACCAGTTAGAAGACTACTTAGTACAAGAAGATGAAATCCCAATCTACTGTGACAACACAAGTGCCATCAACCTATCGAAGAACCCTATACAACACTCGAGAGTTAAACATATCGAAGTTAGACACCATTTTTTACGAGACTATGTTCATAGGAAGATTGTAAGTCTTCAGTTTGTTGAGACAAATTATCAGTGGGCGGACATCTTCACTAAGCCATTGAGTGAAGAAAGATTCAAAGAAATCAGAAAAAACTTTAATCGTCTGACACGTAATGACCCAAATGGTTCTCTGATTCAATAAGAGAAAAAGTCGTAAGAGTTAACGGTAACAGTAACAACAGTTACAGCTAGTAACTTCTGTCATAAAAAAGTTTTGAAGGCAAAGCGTCTCAAAGTCTTGAGAATACCACTTACTCTAGAACACTCTTCACATACCCTGACATTGACTTTTGAAGAACCCTCAACAAAAAATCTTCATTACTCTATTTGGATATCAAACTTTCTTTGCTCTCAAAAACCAACTTCACCTCTTTGAAAAATACATCTGTGCATTCAGTTCATTATTAACATTAGAAACAAATGGATCAATTTATGACCAGTGGAAGACTTGTTGATTTTGAGTCCTTGAAGTAGGACTAGATGGATATTGAACCGAAGATTGTGGCAGCCGAATGGAGGAACTTCTTTCGAGTTTGAAAGACAGTCGACATGAATGAAGTATATGACTTCTGGAAGAATATGGAAGTGGTAGAAGATACTCTTGTATCAATGCTGGATAGATTGTTGATTATAGTGACACTGATGATAATCGATAAAGTCATTGAGTGTTCTTTTGTTGGAGAGAAGCTCATGAATAAAGATAGATCGATGACGCAAGCTAGCGTGAAGGAGATTCAGATTAATTGACAATTTTATGGAAGCAATAATCCCAAGGAGAAGAAGGCCTCAAGTCTTGTGTCAAAGGCTAAGGTTCTACACTCACTTCTTTTCCATTGTGTTCTACCAAGAACAGGATCGAGGCATCTGGTAACAACGTTAGATGAATAATGCATATTTCATCTACTCAATCGCCAATCTATAGATCTACCATTTCTTATCTTCCATTATATGGTAAAGTCGAAGAAAGACTCGACTGCCCTACCGTATGGAATGATGCTAACAAGAATATTCACAGATTCTGGAGTCCTTCAGGAGAGAGGAAACAGGATGAAGTTGAATATCAAAAGCGTCATCAATTATGCAATAATTTGTAAAATGGGCTTGAAGAATCTAGAAAAAGAAGAAGCAGATTCTAAGACGTTAGCAAGGATTGAGGGGGAGCGTACTAAAAAGGAAACTCCCATAAGAAGATTAAAATCTCAATCCACTAAAAGAACATCCGCAGAAGGATTGAAGAAATCGTCAGATGATGCAAGGAAAGATAAGACGATTTCTCAAATAGAAGAGAGTTAGGAACAACAGCTAGAGACTCTTGTAACCTTAAAAAGAAAGGGGGAAACACTCCTTTGGGAGAGACCAAAGCAAGCAACAAGATCTCCTAGAGTGTGAACCCTGCGTCAACAAGAAGAGAAGAAAGGGAAAGGGTTGACTCATGGTGGAGACTCTGAGAAGAAAGCATCTCATGAAACTAGGTCCTTAGTCTCAATCTTAAAGGAAGATTCAACGAGAGTGGCTAAAGAGACTGAGATTAAGAGGAAATTGGAGTTTGAGAAGAAGAAGCCCCAACCTCAACAACAGACTCCTAAAATGGTTAGAGAAAACAAGAAGAATAAAACCAATGAGAAGAGGAGCACTCCTACTGCTGTTCAGAAGAAGAAGTCAGTTGAACGCAGTTCAACATAGGTCAATACCTCTCAATCATTGAGAAAAGAGGACTTAAGATTTAAGATTATTGAAGAAGTTCAACCTGTTAGGAGTAGCAGCTTTATAATAATTAAATAAACCCTAAAAAGGTCAATCAAGTTACAACTTCAACCAATCTTAGTAAATAGTGGTACAATGCATCTTTTGAAAGATGGAGAGATAAGGTTATATAATGTTCTGAGGGATGAGAGAACAAAACCTTATCCCACACATATGAAAAAGGCAGAAATACACTATCTTTTTAGTTACAAAAAGAACTATAATCAAGATTGTACCTGACATTCAACCAAGACCTTACATTGTTCGTAATAAGGAAAAGGGGAAGAAGAAATTGTACCCTAAAGGGATGACAAATGATTTGACAGAAGAACAGATCGAGGTTGGAGTGAGAAACATTGATGTGGCATGTTATGCAGCTCATCATCGAGGAATTTATGTTTCCTAATATATTTCAAAGGCATCAGGAAGCAATTGTGGTCGACGAACCACTGAAGAATCTTCTCAGGTAGTTGGAAGACTCACAGAAGAGCAGTACAGATCCATCAGGATTGGAGATATCAGCTACAACATAGAGACTTTTGTGCATCTAATTATGCGCGTTAGACCCGTGAGTTTTGTGTCTTCAATTAGAGCTATCTACACCTACTTGGAAGACAAGTCCCGTGACTACCCAGCCTTGATGACCTTGATCTCCCAGAGCTGAATCTATCTGTTCAACCTCCTACCCTTACAGTTACTGGACCAGATTTCATATTCTCAGATGCATACACTACTACTATCGGTCTTGAAGCAGAGCAGCAGAAGTATGATGACCGTTTATTCGAAGACATTGAAGATAATGTTAATGATCTTCGTGCTTATGTGGGTGACTTGCATAAGGAAGTAGAGTTCATTCGATGAGACCTCAAGTCACTCCACACTAAATTGAGAGAAATGTTTTCTAAAGTTATCAAACATCTAAATTCATGATCTTTTTAATCAATAACAAATAGGGGGAGAAACGAGAAAGGAGAAAAGGAGAAAGAAATGACAAAGATAGGGGGAGAGAAAAGAATAGAAGAAAAAGAGAATAGAAGAATAGAAGAAGAAGATATTTGTTACAATTTTTTCAAGTGTATATAGTAGTATAGTGTATATCATATTATTAATAATACTTTCTTTCTAACAACTATAATTATTTGTTATCATCAAAAGGGGGAGATTGTTAAGTCAAAATGAATTTACGATTATTAATTTTGATGAAGACCAAATAATAATTACGGAAGAGAGTAAGACAAAACGAAGCTGAAAATGAGACAGAAGCGGAAGCCAAAAATGAGATGATAGAAAAATGAGACAGAAGTGGAAGCCAAAAATGAGACGATAGAAAAATAAGACAGAAGTGGAAGCCAAAAATGAGACAGAAGCGGAAAGCAAAAATAATACGATGACCTAATAACACGTCGGATGATTAATTAGTTTGAGTTAGTTATAGAACTCCACTGAATAACTATTTCTTCAAAGATCAAGAAACAAGAAGAAAGAAGCAGTTATCAAGAAGCGGTTGAAGACGAAGGCTATAAATATGAGTC
>JANZLX010176633.1:0-12786 GCA_025531955.1 Erythroxylum orinocense
CACACATCAGTGTGCACCAATTAGAGCCTTTCGGTTGCCCTCCAATCACTTGAGGGATAAGGCAAAACATGACTCTTCCCCTTTGCATATGCCTCACATACTGATTTTAACTTACTGCTCAATGGAGGTATACCAAGAACCAATCCTTTCTTTTGCATCTCAATAACATAATCTAAGTTTGCATGCCCATACCTTTGATGCCATAGTTATGTTACTTCTGTCAATGAGAGAGTTGCAAATGCTCCATCCACTTCTTACATCTTTAACTTGAAAATTTTGTTCACCACTGGAACCTTATGCACTAACTCACTTTGTTCATTAAAAATCCTACACACTTCATCTTCAAAATACACCTTATATCCACTTTCCAGCAGCTGTCCCATAATGATCAAGTTTTGATCTAGTTCAGGGATAAAATACACTTCATCAAGGATTGTACTTCTTGCTCTAGTTTCCAATTTTACAGACCCCTTCCATGTAACCGACAATACTTCACCATTTCCTATCCTAACCACGGCATTAACTCCTTCGTTTTTGCTCACAAATCCCTCCTTCTTCTTTGTCATGTGGTTAGAGCAACCACTATCTATGAACCACTCACATTCCTTCTCCTTTTTCACTTCAAAAATGCACACATTATCAGCAGCTGCCATTTTCAAATCTTAGCAAGTTTCAGCTTCTATTAACTCTATTTCTTCTCTAAGCTAACATAATTTCATGCTACACTTTTGATAATTGAATACAATGTCGTCTAACCTGGACAACCATTATAACCCTAATACCATGTCATTACATCCGATATCCAACACCAAAGCATCAGTACAAAACTCATTTCCACCCATTTTCCATTTCAAGTTTCGACAAATCTGTGTACAACGTAACTTCATACCTCCTCCTGCCACAATCGATAATTCTTTTACCGATTCCAACTTTCTTCCTAACTTTTGTATTAAGTTTTTATCAACAAAATTGTGGGTACTACGCCCATCTACTAGGACGTGAACCCATATTCCATTTATTAATCCTCGTACCTTTATTTGCTAGTATTTCACCAAAGTAACTCCAGACGTGGCTTGTAAAGAGATGTTTAGTTGTTCATCATCATCCCTTGTATTGATCTCCTCAACCTCAACCTCGTCCTTCTCTTCCACTACATACATCTGTAGCATCCGTTTTTTAACACCTATGGCCCAGCACATACTTTTCGTCACACCAGAAGCATAGGCCTTTGACTTGACGTTCATCAAGCTTTTTACTTGAAGTTGTTTTACTCCACCTTGTTTCTTTGTCACCCCTCGAACTCACTTGTACAGGGGTTGGCAGTAACCCAGGAGATTTTGACGAATTCATCACACTCCCTACATGATAGGACCCCTTTGGTTGATTTTTACCCATTCCTGCAGAGTGTTGCATAACCATTTCATGTTTTCTAGCTAACTCATAAGTTTGTTGAAGAGTTTTAGGACTCCACAATTTAACAGGGTATTCAATCTCTACTTTCAAACCAAGAACATGTTCACCAAATATGGCTCCGGCATCACTAACTTCTGGGATAACAGATCAAATTTCGCATAATACTCTTTCACCGAGCCCCTCTATTTCAACTCCTTAAGCTCTCCAATTGGATCCTCAAAAGCTGACTCTCTAAACCGTTGTTCCAAAGCTAACAAATATTCCCCCCATTTGGGAGGATCCCTAGTCATACGATTTCTCACGTACAACTCATATTAGGCTAGAACTTCCCCTTCTAAGTGCATCGTTGCTAGTCTAACCTTCATCTCCGATGGCGTATGGTTGACCATGAAAATTGCTCACATTTGAATACCCACGCACGCAGATTCTCCCATTTGAACACAGGTAGCTCAATTCTGCTACCTCTTGTAGGAATTGTATAACGACTCCCATAGTAATTGTCTCTATTGCTGTGTTATGAACCCCATGGATCGACATTTCCTCTCACTCCGCTGTCATTGTTATCATTTTAAAACAGTTGTGTGATCCACTCTTTCAGCTCTTGCATACCTCGTTCATGCCTCAACTCCAAATCTTACATTTGACTACACAATCCTTCTTCTAGCCGACACCATTCTTGTCCTCTTATCCCTTCAGCCATTACGCAATGTGAATTATAGGCAGAATCGGTTTCTGATACCAATTGATAAGGTTCCATGTTCGCAGAAGTGAATTTGAGATTAGGGTTACAGAAGTTGAGTTAGAAGAAAAGAATATAGAGAAATTTAGAGAAAAGAGAAGAGAGAGTAGAGAAGTAAGAAGCTTATGTTATCTTCCATTCTGCCTCCTCCACCACTCCAACAACTCTAATAACGGCTATTGTAATCATTAGAGCATATCCATTTAGTACACGTATATTTCATTAACTAATCTATGCTATGATGAATTCTTGTTTACAATGATTGTTCCTGACTCTCTACGACCTCGTTTTGGTTAAATGTCTCAGCCGTCTTCTTCCTACCGCAGCTTCGTTTCACCCTCTTGCAGCTTCGTTTCACTTCGTCAACTATTACTCCTATCAGATTTATAGATGGGCAAAGTTCTTGGGAGTAGACATAAGGTCAGTTGTCTGTTTGAGCTTGTTTCTCTCCATTTACCATCCAAATTTATTATTGTTGCCATTCCTTTTAGTATTTGGTACTTACATCTTGGTCATGTTTTCTCTTCTGGATTACAACCTTTGATTTCTAGTGGATGTCTTGGATATGTTAAACATGATCAATTTGATTGTATTTCATATCAATTTTCAAAACATCATGCTTTGCAATTTAATATTAATGACTTTGTTTCTTTTGCACCATTTGACCTTTTATGATATTTTAGGTCCTACTCTTAATATTATCATAGGTATTTATTGATATTTTGGTATCTTTGTTGATGATTATCTTAGAAAAAATCATTTTGAGTTGCCTTCAATTTCTATTCAATTTGTTAATATGATTAAAACTTATTTTTCTTGCAATATCAAAATTTTTCCCATAGATAATGCTATGGAATACTGAAACACTACTCTTCATCAATTTTTTAATACTCATGACACTATTGTTCGATATTCTTATCTTAATACCTCTTAACAAAATGGCCATGCAGAACATAAACATAGTCATACTCTGAAAACTATTTGATTTCTTTTTATGTCATCTTCTTGTCCTAAATTTTTTGGGGATGAAGTTGCCCTTACAACAATTTATACAATTAATCATATGCCTTCTCCTATTATCAATAATATTTCCCCTTATGAACACCTATATGGTTATTGTCCTAATTATTATAATTTTTGAGTTTTTGCCTTTGCTTGTTTTGTGTATCTTCAGTCACATAAATACACCAAATTAAAACCTCGAGCTTGATTTTCTTATTTCTTTAGATACAACATTTAACATAAGGGTTATCAATGTCAGAATCCTCTTTCCTAATGTTTTCATATTTTCTGTCCTATCGTTTTTTGGAACACAAGATGTTTTCTTCCTTATTTTCCTTTAAAGTCACTTCATCTCCTACCATCCTTGTCGATCTTACTATTACTTTATTTCTTGATGACTCCCATAGGTCTAAATTACTTAAACTTCTTCTTCTACATGCAACTAATGATATTCCTCTACATCCAAGTAATGATCTTCCTCTTGTGAATTCTTAAGCTTCTTCTTCTACTGTTTAGTCTTGTTTTGATCCTTCAGTTTGTCATTCTTCTCTTGTAAATCAATCTAATGCCACTTTTTGTGATTATCATTATTATTGTGCTCTTGTTTATCTTTATAAGTCTTGCACTTATCATAAGGCTAGTACTAATCCTTTGTGACAAAAAGCAACAGAAGAACTTAATACACTTACTTCTTTTACATGAGATTTGTTTAATTTACCGACAGACAAATATGTGGATAATTTTAAATAGGTTTATAAAATTCGGACGATGGTTTAGCAAGATGATATAAGGCTCAAATTGTAACTAAAGTTTTTAGTGAGGAATATGAGATTCATTATAACGAGACTTTTACTCTTATAACTTGTATCACTTATATTCATACTCGCATTGTCATTATTATTATTAAGCATTGGTCTTTATTTCAGATGGATGTGAAGCATGGCTTCTTAAATAGAGATCTCATTAAAGAGGTCTATATGTAACCAGATAAAATATGTCTTCTTCAAAAGGTTTCATACAAACTTAAACAAGCTCCTCCTAATTGATTTGCTAAATTCAATTTCACTATTCATCAGTTTGATTTGCAGTCTAATCCTTATGATCATATATTATTCCTTTGAAAGACAGAGCAAAATATTATTATGTTATCAGTATAAGTTGATGACATAATCATTATTGATGATAATACACATGATATTTATAACCTCAAGAGTTTTCTTAACTGGTAATTCAAGTTGAAAGATCTCGAGTATTTGAGCCCTTTTTTAGTTCTTAAGGTTACTTTTAATGCTATAAAGTATTACTTATCTTAGGCTAAGTTTGTCATCAATCTCATCTCTCGTATAGGTCTTATCGATGATAAAATTACCAATACTCCTGTTGAAGCTAATGTTCTCTTTTCGGCTTCTAATAGGTCTCCTCTTTTTGAAATTACTTTATATTGTCACTATGTTATATTTATCTTACTGTTACTCATCTTGTCATTGATTGTATTGTTCACATTATTAGCCAGTTCATGAAAAATCTTTGAAAGAACTTGATGCAAGCGGGACCATGGATGATCGAGCAAGGTCAGACAGAGAGCTAGCCATGCCAGAAGGGCCCATGACCAAAGCTAGGATCAAAAGACTTAAAGAGGCTCTTTGTATGCATGTGGGCTTTTATCTTGAGAGGATGGGGAGCTTCAAGCCTATTGGAGGAGAGTTTAACGGAATTGAGCCCAAACTAATCTATTTAACTCAAATCCTAGACCGGATACACTTGGAGCTTAAAGACACGAAGACTTTAGCTATTTTAATGCTTCATCGTTTAAGCCCAAGAGCATATGGATCCAATAGTGGCGTCACACATCAGACCTATTTATTTAGTTTTTGGACTTCGTTAGTTTGGGCTTCCATGTATTTTAGCTCAACCTTTCATTATTTGACCTAGGTATAAATATGTGTCTTTAGGTCAAATTTTCATAACTTTTAGATCAGAATTGTTGGAGTGTTGTCAGTTTCCCTAGGGAGAAACATTATTCTCTTGTTCTTGTTACCTTTCGAAACATCTTTCACTTATCAATTATTTTCCCAATTGTGGCATGTCAATTGTTCGGTTCTCTTGGTTTTATTTTGATCATCGGGATTGCTTGGAACAAGTTTTCAAGAGGTGTCGTAGAAATCAAACTTTGTGTTTCCTTATTTTCTTGATTGTTGAATTCGAAATTTCCATCCTTCTTATTTCCTAAAAGTTGAAAACCCACTAAAACAAAAACACCCATCGAAAACATCATCAAATTGACATCAATCTTTCCGTGGCGCGCGCTATTTGGTATCAGAGTCTTGGTTTAGAGGAGAATTCTTATTCAACTCCATCAAAATTCAAGAAACTGCCGCCCATCACCATCCAATTATCGTTAGATCATCAATTTAAGTGTGAATTAATTTTTGGTCTAGGATTTCAATCTTTCTTCTTGTTTTATTTTAGTTAAGGTTTTCAATTATTTGTTGAAAACTTTCGGCTTATATCAAAAAAGAGAGTCGAAAAAATATTTGAAAAAGTCAAAAACAAAAATTCAAAAAATAGAGAAATTCTGAAAAAAAGAGTCGGATCCAAATTTTTGGGAAAAGATAAAAAAAATCAAAAAACATTTGAAATTTTTTTTGATTTTTTTTCCTGTTTTCCATACTTTTTACTTGATTGTGGTTCATTTGAATCAACCATGACAAATAGTTTCAAATTTTTTTAAATTTGCTAGCTTGTTATTGGTTATTGATTTGTGTTGCTTGTTACTTGTTATTTGAGCTACATTTGGGAACATTGATTTGTTGAAGCTGTGGTTCTAATTGTAACTTGGGTTTCAGAGAACATTAAATGGTAAAAGGCAAGAGTATGTGAGCTTATTTGAGGGAGTCATTGTCGTGAATTAAACATGAGGGGAGTGACAAATTCTTGAGTGAAACAAGTGAGGGAGTGCGCCAGGTTGTTTATCACTTTCTTTGTTTTGCAGGTATATCATTTTATTTACAATGTCATAGGGAGGTAGTAATGATGACAACCAAGGGGAGATGCAAATATCGCTTTTACTTTGAGAGCTATGCAGCAACAATTTGAGATGTTCAATCTAACCTTAAATGAGGTTAAGGGACAAATGGATAAGCTAAGACAAGGGAGACGCGAGGAACCTCAGGGCGGGCGTGTAGATGTACGTCAACGGCAACCACCACCTTGTAGACAATCACCACGATATGAGCCTGAGGAGGAGGAGTTTGAAGAGGAGGAGGAGGAGGACTATGAAGTGCGCATGCCCAAGAGAGCTCGGAGAGGAGAACCCCTCAATAGGCGAGGTGGACACTTCAAATCCATCAAGATGCAGATCCCAGCATTCAAGGGGAGGAATGATGCCGAGGCATACTTAGAGTGGGAAAGGAAGGTTGACCTGATCTTTGAGTGTCATAACTTCTCAGAGGAGAAGAAGGTAAAACTTGTTGCTGTTAAATTTACAGATTATGTACTAATATGGTGGGATCAACTTGTGACCTCTAGGAGGAGGAATGGAGAGAGACCTATCAATACTTAGGTAGCAATGAAGGCCTGTATGAGGAAGAGATTTGTGTCTTCTTACCATTATAGGGAGATGTATCAAAAGCTCTAAAGACTCACACAAAAGGTCTAAGTCAGTGGAGGACTACCACAAGGAGATGAAGATTGCTATGGTCTGTGCTAATAGTGGAGGACGCCGAGGCCACCATGACAAGGGTATTAAGTGGATTGAATAGGGAGATAGCAAATGTGGTAGAGTTACAACATTACTTAGAGATTGAGGACATGGAGAACATGGCCATGAAGGTGGAGAGACAACTTAAATCTAAAATGACAGCAAGGAGTGGAGCAAGTTCTAGTTATTCATGAAACTCAAAATAGCTCAGGAAGGAGGAGAAGCACAAGGAAAAGGGGGTGGACTTCAAGGAAGCACCTAAGAAATCAATTAGGGGATTTGAGCAAAAAGGTACTTCTAACACCCAAGCTACTTCTAGTAAATATTCATCTATAAAATGTTTTAAATGTTTAGGTACTGGTCATATTGCTTCTCAATGCCTTAACAGAAAAGTGATGTATATGAGGGATAATGGCGCTGTTGATTATGAGGATAGTGATGTTAATGATTTTCCATGTGATAGTGTTTGTAATGATGATGATGAATGTGTGGAAAGAGCTGTCACAGGAGAAGCGCTTGTAGTTAGGAGAGTGTTAAGTGTTAGAGTTAGAGATAAGATTCTGGATCAGAGGGAGAACCTATTCCATTCAAGGTGTTTGGTGGGTGAAAAGGTGTGTAACTTGATCATAGATGGAGGTAGTTGTACTAATGAAGCTAGTCGAAATATGGTGGAGAAATTGGGATTGACATATAGGAAACATCTGGAGCCATATAGTTTAAAGTGGTTTAATGATAGTGCGGATGTGAAGGTAACTAGACAGGTACTGGTGCCATTTTCTGTAGAAAGGTATGAAGATGAGGTGTTATATGATGTAATACCCATGGAGACAGGACATTTGCTATTAGGGAGGCCTTGGTAGTTTGATAGGCGAGTATCACATAATACGTAAACAAACAAGTACTCATTCAAATTCAAAGGCAAGAACTTCACTTTGTTACCCTTATCGTCTCATGAGATCTACTTGGACCAGGTTAAAGCTTTGCAAAGAGAGGAGGGTTTGGGTAGTGAGATAAAGAAAAATGATGAGAGAAAAGAGGCCCAAAAGAAAAGAGAGATTGGCCCAAAGGGGAGTGACTGCACAGGTGAGGAAAAGAAAGTGGGATATGTAGGAGAAAAAAGTTCAGGGAGAGAAAAGAAGAGTGAAAAGAAAGAGAAAAGAGTAAGTTTGTATGCTAGAGGAAAAGACATGAAGAGAGCAACTGGAGAGAAGAAAGCACTTGTGATAGTTAGGTATAGAGAGTGTTTAGTTTATGATACTAACTCTCTTAATTCTTTGCCTAATGTGTTTTCATCTCTTTTGCAGGATTATTTAGTTGTCTTCCCTGAAGAGATGCCTAAGGGATTACCACCCTTGAGAGGCATAGAGCACCAGATAGACTTTGTGCCCGGGGCTCAAATTCCTGATCGCCCAGCTTATAGAAGCAATCATGAGGAGACAAAGGAGCTTCAAAAGCAAGTGGATGAGCTACTGGAGAAAGGCCATATGAGGGAGAGCTTGAGTCCTTGTGATGTGCCTGTATTGTTAGTGTCAAAGAAAGATGGGACCTGGAGGATGTGTGTGGACTTGTATTCTTAGGGTTTGTAGTCAGTGCTCAGTGAGTAGAGGTTGATAGTAAGAAGGTGAAGGCTATTCGAGAGTGGTTAACACCTAAGAGTTTTTATGGACTTACCAATTTTTACAGGAGGTTTGTGAAGGACTTTTCTACTATTGTTGCTCCAATGACTAAAATAGTTAAGAAGGAGAAAGGGTTTACATGGGGTAAGGAACAGGAACATGCATTTTTAGAGTTAAATGATAAGTTGTGTTTTGTTTCTATTCTTTGTTTACCTAACTTTGAGAAAGCTTTTGAGGTTGAGTGTGATGCTTCTAGGATTGGTATAGGTGCTGTGCTTTTGCAGGAAAACAAATCAGTTGCATATTTCAGTGAAAAGCTTAGTAGTGCATAACTCAATTATTTGACTTATGACAAGGAACTGTATGCTGTGGTGAGAGCATTGGAGGTGTGGCGACATTACCTTCAGCCTATAAAGTTTGTCATTCAGACGGATCATGAGTCCTTAAAGCACTTGAAAGGACAAGGCAAGTTAAGCAAGAGACATGCCACATGGGTGGAGTTTCTAGAGACCTTTCCATACATGCTTCATTATAAGCAAGGGAAGAGAATGTGGTAGCTAATGCATTGTCTAGGAGGTACACTTTACTTTCTGCTCTTAGTTTAAACTTTTGGGTTTTGAGCAACTTAAGGATTTGTATGCTTCAGATGTTGACTTTGCTATTGTTTATGACTTTGTTACTGCTCTTAGTTCTGCTTGTGAAGATGCTACATTCCAGAAATTCTATAGGCATAATGGCTATATGTTTTGAGGTAGTCAATTGTGTGTGCCTAATTGTTCTATGCGTGCTTTATTTGTGCATGAGAAACAAGGTATATGCAAAGCAAGTTAACAAGGGGCGAAAAATGGTGACCTTTGAACCTGGTGATTAGGTTTGGGTGCATCTGAGGAAGGAGAGGTTTCCTACCCAGAGAAAATCCAAGTTAGATCCTAGGGGTGATGGTCTATTTCAAGTGTTGGTGCGGATTAATGACAATGTGTTGGCCCCAAATTCTTTTCTTATTGAATAAGCATGTTTTTAATTCATTTTTGAGGTTTTGTTTTATAAATTGTTTATGGTTAGAGTTTTATTAGAATGTCAATGGTTGGAGGATTTTTTTTTTGTTTAGAGTGATGGAATTAGAAGTTATTAAATGGAGAAATTGAGGTTAAGTTAGAGTATAGTATGTTGTTAGTTTAACTGAAGGAATAAGAAAGTATAAGGGTAAATTATATAAATCACTTAAGGTTAAATGGTTTAAGGCTTGTAAGGAGGGGTAATTTGGTCTTTTGGATTCATTACAAGAACAAAAAAAGACTTGTTTGTGTTAGGAGAAGGGAGGAACGAAATTTCAAAGAAAAGAAGAGATGAGAGACTTCGGTGAAGAGAGGAAGAAAGAAGAAAGAAGGGGAAAAAAACTAGGTTTCATCTTTTCTTGATTTTCAAGTTGGATTTTAAGAGTTTTTCGAAAAGGCAAAAGAAAGAAGAAGATTCAATCTTTCATTAGAGTCAAGGAGCAAAAACGTGGGTGAAGTTTTAAGGTAAGTTGTTTCAAATTCTTTGGTATTTTTGAAGGGGTTTTGGTTCCAATGGCTTAGGAAAAGCATGGGTATGGTTGTTCTAGGATAAATTTCATGTTTTGTTTCCTTAGATTTTTCCAATTTGTAAGATCCCTATTTATTTAGGATTTTGTGTTTTTGAAGAAATTCAAAGGAGGCAAGAAGAGCTAGAGGAAAGGCATCTTGAGCAAGCCTAAAGCAAAGGATTTTAAGGTGGGTAACATCTTTATAATTGAGAAAATGAGCTAGTATAGTTACTTGTAATAAATGGAATTAAATCCTTTCCAACAACTTTAAAAATATGTATTTATTACTCTTTTGGAAAATTTGAGAATATGTCATGTGTCTTTTTCTTGGTAATGAATTGTGAGAATATTTTTAGATTGTTTCGATAATTGTAAAAGAATTTGATTTTAGAAAGAATGCAATATTATAAGATTACTTCTCGGAAACGTGTCATTTTGGCTAATATGTGTGAAAAATGTGAAATGCATGCTTATATGGGTTTGTGGTGGTCCCTTAAGTGAGTCAAGCGCACTTGTCTTAAACTTTTCCCGCCTGCCCGCTAGTGGCATGGAGCTCCTCACGGACTCCCATAAGTTTACTGCTACACATGATCACTTCACGGAAATATGTAGTACGTTTTGTTTGGATCCACTCGAACCATTCCCGATATGCTTATGTGATGTGATTTGTAATTGTTTGATTTTAAGGTATTCGTTATGCTGGTTTTGTGAATTGCTTAATTAATTGAAAGTTTTGGAAAACATATGCGGCATGATTTTTGTCAATATAAAGTTTGCTTTGTAAATAAATGATTCAAGGATTTTGCTTGTGTTCTTGATTATAAATGTGTTACTCACGAGTCGTCGAGCTCACACCCCCTCTTTCTTTCCCATCCACAGGCGACGAGCAAGAAAATGAGTGACCGAATCGAGGTTGAGGCATCACTCCCGTTTGTTTTTTAATTTGAAGCTATCTTTTGTAAACAAGGCTTTAGTTGCATTTTTGGAGCAAAAATCATTGTTCATGTAGCTTCTTTGTATTTTGAACTTTTAAGACTTTGATGTATTAGCGCTAAAAATGCCCACTAAAGCTTTGTAAGAACTCACATTATGATGTTAATGAAAGATATTTAGTTTTCATTTGTGTTTGCCTATGCTTGTTCCAAAAGTCATTTTGCATTGTTTTTGCAACTTTCCATAAAGGTAATTTTTGTGTGTTCTAGTTTGAGGCAAAAATCTAGACTGTTATAGGTTAAATTGGGTCAAGTAGCCTTCTTGAAAGTTGTAGAGAAAGTTCATAACTTTCCAATGATGTATAATGTGCTATTTTTTGATGTGGTAGTTAGAAGATGTGAGTTGTTGAAGTTGAGTACAGGTGCTGTCCAAAATAGCAAATTTCGGGACAGAAATTTTGAATGAATTTTTGACCCTCATAGAGTTATAAATTGATCTTAGGGTCTTAATAAAAGTTGTAGATTGTCTTTTTATCTTTCCATTGATACAAAGTATGGAATTTTTAGGCAAGGGAGTGAAAAGTTATAAGGTTTGGAAGTTCTGATGTTGTTTAGGGTGACATTGATCAGACAGCCAATTTAAGGTAGATTTTGACTCCTTTAGAGGCTAAATTGATTTTTAAGTCCTTCATAGAAGTTGTAGAGCGTTCTTTTACCTTTCTAATGATACAAAGTTTGTAAAATTTGAAGTTTTGAGTCAAAAGTTATGAATATTTAAAGTTTGGATGTCGGATTGAAAATTTTTGTGGCCAGTTGGCCCTCGCGAGGGCGAGCGCGCATCTGGCGTGCGCCGCTCGTGAGTGCGAGCGCTGGGTGATCGGATGTCCGCGTCACGACCAATTTTTTATTTTTCGCCGATTCCAACCTCTCTCCACTTGTTTGGCCATAACTTTTTCGTTTGACCTCCGATTAACTCAATTTTTAAAGAGTTGGATTCCTAAGACATTTCTCTACCTCTCCATAAAAATTTACCACTTTTGATTTTAATCTGAAAAATATGGATTGGATCAAATTGGGAGGATGGGATAAACTAGTATGAATTGGATATTTATCTGAACAGACTTCAGTAATTTGGCGATATCTTGATTTGTAGAGCTCCAATTGAGTTGATTCTTGTTTCTAAACAAACTAGAGATATAGAGCCACAACTTATCTAAAGGAATCGATTTTTAATTTAGGCCCTAAGACTTTCAATTTCTGGATTGAATTCGGGTGTAGTGTTCGGTCTCGGTTTAATTTTAACCCGAAAGTGTTTTGGCAATACTTCTTCATTTCTGAACCAAATTGAGTGTTTTTGGTGTCGTTAGAAACTTAAGGCAATGAGAAATAAGTGTTATGAAGAAGTCTTATTGAAATTCCTTTATGGGCTATCCCAAAATCTGCTTGGAAGTAAGTGAGATGAGTTCGTTTTTTAGGTTTGACCTTATGTGGGCTCACCAACCTTGTGGGATGCGCGCCTAGATGTCACATAGGACGTCGGCATGTGACTCACAAGGACGGGGTCCCAACAATTGTCATCAAGTGCATAATGAATTTCATCAGCTTTTTCTTTTCATGTTATTTGGTAAAAGAATTTAGGTGCCCTGAAATTTGCATGTGATAATGTGATGATTGATGTTTTATTGATTGTGAAATTCATTGAAATTCCGTGTCTTTAATTTGTTTTTCGTATGTATTGAGTTTTTGTGATTGGTTTTAGTAGGTATTCCAGATGAAAAAGTCACATGTTCTATTCTTATCATGGCTTCAGCGTGGTTGAA
>JANZLX010176670.1:0-12782 GCA_025531955.1 Erythroxylum orinocense
GGTTTTGTTAGGGGACTGATAGACTTGTCTATTCTGCTACTGGATGATTGTACCAGATTGATTTATTGCTTGTAAAATTTATTGGTTTCTGATATTGTGTTATATTGTGGTTTTAATTATTGCGATGCCATGAGGATTATTTAGTAGAACTGTTCTGGTGGTGCATCTTTATCGTGAGATACTCATCGGAACGACCTTCAGGTTTCCCGTCGAGTACCCTACGATGAGGGGGCGCTACAGCTGTTGTGTGCAGAATGTTTCAGTGACAATATCGAAGGTTTACAGTATATTTCTTGGTGGACAACTTCCCATACTTTCATTGATAAAGCTGCATATTTAGGGGAGTTAATTTCTATCTCAATTACTATTGTCGTTGTTTATTTCTTTATTGTTTCAATTACTTGAGTTGTTCAATTATCATCTTTACTATTAAACAGTGTTGTAAAATTCTGTTGAGGTTAGCACGAGGTAGTCATATTATGGGAGTGAAATTCTTTCGCGAGGTGTGAGAATTAGTGGATAGTATTAACGTTAAGTGGTGTTGGCTTAGTAAAGTCTTGTATAAAACTATTGTTCTTCAGTGAGAGTGATTAAGCTAGGTGAGAGCTTTCCAAACATAGGCAAGGTTTACCAAACTGCGTTGCCAAATCTTTGGTGTTGATTTGTTTATTTCGTGTTAAATTTTTCTGTTTTTGTTTGTACTAAAAAAAATTAACAGTTGCTAACACAGTTGTTTTATTTCAAGCAACCGACAGATACAGTTCAAAGCAACTGCAGCTGAACAAGATTTTTGCGAAACTATATCTTTTGGGATTTTCAGAAGTAAAACATAACCCTTTTAACAATAAGTTGTTTTATTTGAGTGGTAAAACTTTCTGCCCCACAAAAAATGTACATATCTGGAATTAGCGGCATATTCTTTGGTTTCTTCCAAGTAGGGCTCCACCAAGGGAAGAACTTAAAGGAGCATCCTCACCCTAGCCTACAGTGCATGCCAAAAAAGTTCTTCTATGCTTGATTATTTATTTTCCACTTTTGGGACTTCTATAAGTCATCAAGTTTCTTTCTGGGACTGCCAATGGAGGCATTTCTTTTGATGTAGAGATCTAAATTTGCGATTTGGCACTTCCAAGTTGTTTTTTAATTGATAGAAAAGACAGTCAGTCCCGACAACTTGGAACATCATAAAAAACATTTTAGGATAAGGGAATAGTGTTCAAAGAGCACTACACAAAACTCCAAATACCTCAAGTCACAGCAATTCTCAATATGTTAATACTAAATATTAATTATATGTCATTTCCGCTGGTTTAAGGACCAACCAAATTGCCTCTTCCGTTAGTGGCAGTTGTCCGGCAAATCATGTACCATGTTCTTGAAATCTGCCTATGTCATTTGCGTATTCAGCTTTTTTCAAAAGCTGTGCTTCCTCCTATATTCCTAAGTTACATTCCTAGTTGGCTAATCAGTAATCCCATTTCTTCACTTAATCTAAGCAAATTTCTGTAACAGTAAAATCTACTATACATGACATAGGCACATGACATAGGCAATTTGATGCACAAACAAATTATATGTTCTAGTGTGCTGGGATTGTGGAAAAACTGCTAAGCAATACAAACTTAAGTTGTAAAACATTAACTATGTAAAGGGTTCCAAGCCATTTTTTTTATTTAGAGCATGTATTGATTATATGCAAGTTATTCCACAAGAGAATGCAGTTATGAAATTGGAACTAAATAGTAAATACCCTATAAGACTTGAAGACTTTCACCCCTTATCACGCATCAACTTATCAAATGAAAACTAGGGGTGGACTAGTGCACTACTGGCAAATAAAATAGTAACAATTTGAGCTGTCTTGTTAAAGAATCTTTGTAATTGATGCACTAAATTACAAATCGTCAACATCGATAGAATGTATATAAATAGAATAGTTGATCAAGGACTGAATTTCTTCTGGTGACCACTTATAAGGAATCTTTAACATTCAGCAGCTCGTAATGATTCACGCCATTTAGAAAGTTTACAAGAACATTTTAAAAATGAAGTTCAAACAATGAAGGAATGGACAGATGTGTTTCACTTGAACTTGTCGACCAAAAGATCTCTGAGCCTGCGTATAAACCATAAACATTTAATATCATACATCTCTAAGTGGAGAGTACATGAGAATCCCTATCATTTAGGTGTATTTTGGTGGTTTTGGTGGTGGGGAAAACCGACAATATTTTGAGACTTTTTCGACAAAAGTATTGATTTAGTAGACTGCCACCCTCAGTACTGTTCTCAATCAATATTTTAGTGACCTTTCATTTCAATGAAAGGTCAAGTATCTATAGGCTTCAACTTCCTATACATGGATTCAAGACTTTGAATAGTGAATTAAGGGCAAAACTAATATTGTAGTTGTTATGATCATACGATCGACTCAATGTAATAAATTACAATTGCAACTTCAATTGTAGGTGAAATATTATAATTGTCCTCTTGTTGCCCCAATTTTGTTCTAATTACATCCGCAATATTCATACTTATACTTGCATCATTTATATTATTGCAATCGTTAATGCAACTGTAGTATAACCTACAATATATGATAATAGTGATTATATATGAAATAATTAATATTAAAATTGAAATATTTGTACCGTGGTTATAGACTTAAAGTTACGAGATGATATAGTTGAGAACAAACTTTTATGTGAAGGTGAGAAGTTGCACTTGAGGCTATTGTTCTGCCCACTCGTTAAACTATCAGACAATTTCATTAATTAAAAGAAGCCAAGTTTGAGTTTGAGATCAAAGCTACCACGTCATTTGAAAGGTTGGACCGTTTTCAAGTAATATTCTATGTGACCAGGATTTCAGTTTCATAGGGACCATGATGAAGATAGGACGGTTTAATATAATGATCACTCTTCCTATTATTATATATCAAGTCAACTATGAAAACTTTGCTACATTGATGATGACTTATTAAACAATAGAGCAATACTAGTGCAACATGCAGAATTTGGAGGAAGATCTCCAAAATAGTAAATTTTTAGAAACACCCTCTCTACACATTAGGGTAAAGTCAAGTACTACTCAACCTTCCTGGACTCTGCTTATTAGCAAAATTTTTATTAGGTTGCAAAAAAAAAACATCTAATATAATAAAATCCATGGACCCTTTTGAACTATTTTATGACATGGTGTATAAACCGCCCAAATTGATTATCTTATCCCACATATTTCTAATATGAAATTACTATCGGTGAGGACTGTCACTGGACATACTTTTTAGGCTTATAAATGCCTTCCTGGAAACCGGACCTCAGCATCTATTTGGTAGCTTGCATCTTGTATTAGTCCCAAGTACGCACATCGTCCTGTAACTACAATTTCCTACAACTTGAATTATTATTCTTCAGCCATCTCAAACTATCACACATTCAACCCTTGAGCTTCTTCTCTTGTCAAATAGTTACGAAAAATATCTAACCTCTATCTTGTTTTGCAATGGCCCAAACCCTAAATATTTGCACGTATGCTACTCTTTTTGCACTAATCTTCTCCATTGATTTTCCAATAACTGAAGGAAGGAAAATCAAAACAATGAAAAAGCAGGAGGTTGCAGCCATCAAAGAGCACTCACAAAAGCACAACAGCAGTAATACTATCAATTTGCACCATAAAAATGCGGAAGGAAATGCAGAAAGTTCTCAACCTGCTATAGCCACAAATCCCATTACTCCTAGTGACCACCGATCCTTGGCAGGGAAACAAGAGTTGTTCCCAAGAATAACCCAAATTTCTAGCTCCGTCTCAAGTGAGTCCCCTTCAGAGTATGATCAGAATGATTTCAGGCCAACAACACCAGGCATTAGGCCAGGTGTTGGCCATCCGTTAGAATCCGATGAAATTCACTCAAAGGTATCATCAGCCATTCATTCCAGCATCAACCATTTTATTTCAGAACAAAATGATGAATTCCGTCCCACAAAACCTGGTCACAGCCCTGGCGTTGGTCATGTTTTTCAAACCAAAATTGTAGAGCCAAGGGAATAGACATAAACCTGAACAGGTCTTACCTCATTTGGAAACTATATAAATATTAAATATCCTGTATGTTCCCGATTCCCATCAAGAAAAGGAACTACCACATAAATAATTTCCATCAAGATTGTGTATCTATGAACTATTCATCCGTGTGTAATCAGCTGTATTGTCGTAATAAAGATCTTTGCTACATTAGATATGTTACGTTATTCATTGATTCACAGTATTACTACTTTCTTTAACTACTTTGAAATTTGGATATGCAAAATCTTCCTGCATTTTTAGCTGGTTTAGGTTCATTGACAGTGACATCTTTACACGATCATTACAAAATCATTGCCACAATCTTCCTGCATTTTTAGCCGGTTTAGGTTCATTGACAGTGACATCTTTACACGATCATTACAAAATCATTGCCACTACTGGCCGCTATGAGCAGGTGACAAAAATTAAAAATAGTAGCTCAAACTCTAGGCCCAGTCATTTAATATACTATGAAAGGATGGAAGACGATGAGATGGAAGTTAAGTTTAAATGAAATTTAATAAAAGATACATCATTATATTTTGAAATATCTTAATTTATAAAAAAATTGAGGAAGAATTTAAAATCCTAAATTTGATTCATAATAAAATTTCTAAGTTTTGAAATTAATACAGTTCTTTAAAGTGCACGATTGACACATGCTTAAAATTTTAAATTGCAACTATTGATACTTATCTTTCTTCTTAAGAATTAGTAAGCTTTATAACTAATTCAATTAATCTTTTAGAAAAAATATTTCGTTTTATCAAATAATTTTAAAAAAGGACAAATTTAGGGCACAAGGCTTCTTGTTTAGAGAGAGACAAGTGAGAGTCACTAAATTGTACACAATCTTTTCTTTATATTTTTACAAAGAGACTATTTTCGTAATTAGCTCGAACCTGTAATCTTTTGGTCCCAAAAAAGCAACCTTACTAATTCTTCTAAGATTTGCTCTTAAACAATTTTAATGATTAGTTGAAATGCAAGTAATAGAAGCAAAAAAAGAGAAATTCAAGCATTTAGAGTTGTCCAGAAAGTTTGGCTTTGGGGCAAAATGAGAAATCCTGTAATGAATAACAGGAAACTGAGTACGTAAGAAAGACAAAAAAAAAAAAAGTGAATTTTCGTGGAAGTATGATTGGAAAATTTAAGAAAAAGAAAAAGGTCTTGGACAGGAAGTGTCAATCAAACCCTTTTCCCATTTGTAACTCAAAGTATCAAGCAATTACGCCCTCAAACAAAAAAGAGAGAAAAAACCGTCCGTCAGTATACCATTAGGGCACATGGATCCCAATAGGCAAATGCGTATCACTTTCTCGTAAACGAGCAAATTTTGTATTCTATAAATAGCTACTTAAAACAAGACATTCTCAAAATCAGAGAGGCACTGAGATACACTCTACACCATGAAATCTAGAAAAGAAGTAGTATTCTGACCTCCCCATTTGCCTTTTTGAAGCCTTGATCCTGGCGTGAATAGAAACAAGAGTTCTATATTAAAAGGGGTTAAGGGAAACCAACCCTTTTAATTATTTAACCAAGAAAAGAAAAAGCAAAACCTTTCTCCCAATTCTTTATTTTGACGCTATTTTATAAGAAATTTATTAATTATACACACAAATTTATGCATTTTTATCCAATTTAATAGTTTTCTTTATCAATAAAAAATGTGAAAAACTGCTTATATTTAACATAAAATATTAACGTTCAATTATATTAATGTCATTTCTAAATATGATATCCAAATAAAAACATTTTGCTCGAAGATGTAATTTAGAACAAAATATGTAGTATTTACTAAATAATTTGAAATGTTTCTAATTTTTATATGTTTAAACACTTTTTTGTTAAGATTCTTTATGCGTTTTAGTTACCACTAAAATATACATACATGTATGAATAGGTATTAAAGAATGTTGTGTAGGAAATTTGGCAGAGCAAGAAAGCAAATATGAGGAGGAATTGACTCTACTGGTTGTACCATTGAAAATGAGTTCAAGCTCCATTTTATAGGCAATACAAAGAAACGGTAACCTCAAGAAAAAGAGAGTTTCTAGAGTTATAAAGTAGTTGAGAGTTTATAGCATCTGCTAGAATATTTATTCTCTGCTATAAACTCTTAACTACTTGATAAGTCTAGCGGTAAACTCTCAACTGCTGAAATATTATCTACTAGAATATTCATTCTCACTAACTAGATAATTACAAACACACGTGAGAATTAATTAACTTTTACACTCCCCCTTTATTCGAACATTGAAACTCCAACTTAAGAACAAAATTCTTCTTGCTTAACTTGGGGAAGGCTTTTTGTGGACAGATCAGCAACTTGTTCTTTAGTTCTGCAACTCTCCATTTTTATTTCTTCCTTAGCCATCAATTCCTTTATGCAATGGTGCTTGATTTCAATATGTTTTGCTCTGCCATGATGCACAGCATTTTTAGTTAGCATCAGAACTGATTTGTGGTCACATGTAATGCTAGTAGCTTCAGTCTCTACTTACCCTAAATCACCAAGAATTCTCCGTAGCCATACTACTTGGCATGCAGCTACTTTTGCTACTATGTATTTAGCTTCTGTCGAGGATATCATCACATGTTAAGTAGTCATTTTGTTTATAAATCTCTTTCAAGTGTTGAAATTATTATTAAAAATTGATGGATTTGTTTCTTAATTATTCTCAAATGATTTTCAACACTTGGGAGATGAAATTGAATCAAAAAGATACAAGGATAGTAAACATAATCTGAAATTTCAGACTGGCAAAAAAATCATTAACTAAACGTGGGCACGTGCAAGGATAAAGAACATCTCCAGAATTTGTTTTTAAATTTAGATTTGATTCACTTAAGATTTTTATGATCTTGAGAATCAGATTGCTACCTTACAAATGGGGATCTGCAACTTGAATATAGGGGATAGATTATTTGCTGAAGATCACAAAAAAGGAGAGAGAGAGGAAGGGATCGAAAATCATAGAGGAGTATTTCACTGTTCAAGCAGCTTTTGGTTTTAGGATAGTTTTAAATTTTTTTGTTGCTTTTTCATTAGGAGTCTTACATTTTTGTAGTAGTTTCTCTAGTATTTTTTTGGGTTTTCTAGAAAAAACTAGGGATGAAGACTTTGTGTTTTGTTATTTCTTTGATTTTCACTTTCGTTATGAGTAGCTAAATCCGTTTTCTTGGTAGAAGGGAATTGTGTTATCATCTAGCATGTGTTAGATTTCTAAATAAAGTTTGTTTCATTGATGAATATTGAGTGTCTTTTGAATTTCTTTTTATGATTGAATGGGTTGATTTCTAGGGTGGGCAACTAAGAATTGATTTGTTTAATAGCCGAATTAGTAGGAGATGACGTTCAGTTTTATTAATCAAAAGTGGCAATTAGGCTTACCATATTTACGTTAGAGTTGGTAGTTCTAAGAAGATCCTTAACGTGATTAAATGCATGTCATACATGTGTTGTCTTATTCATTGGTTTCTTAGTTCCTAAAGCTATTAATTGATTAAACCTAAAACTGTATCTAAGTTGTTGATTAATAAGAATGTTTAGAATACATGTTTTTAATCATTTACTCTTAAGAGAAAATATCACCCGATGAATGTTTGTTGATGGACTAAATTTTATATCAAGGATCCATATTAGAGTGTGATAACGTCGGTGACCCGAAACTAAGGTTTGTTTACTGATTTTTCATATCTGAATATTTTTGTTTGATTTTAGTTTTTCTTATTTCTAATTTCTTAAATTACGTGAACCAAACTCCCATTTGTTTTTAGTTTTAAACTCGTTAACCTTTATCGTTAAAAATATCTCATAGGAACAATCCCTACTTTCCACTACTACATTAATTTGTATTGCAAAAAGTTGATTTCTTTTTAAATTTGGTTGTAAGTGACAACAGTACCACCATAGTTGTTTTTTTATAGCTCTAGGACACTGCTACTAAACCTAGGATAAAATAATGGCCAGGTGTGCTTCGCCTATCCTCTATACATTTGGTCTAATCACTATCATTGAAGCCTTTCAAATTGAAATCTTTTGTCTTGTGAAACTAGATACCAAAATTTCTACTTCCAACTAAGTATTGTAGTACTCATTTTGCTGCTCTAAAATGATGTGTTATTCGTTTATGCATAATTAGTAAAGAAGGTTGCAAATAATTGATTATTTCATACACAATTAATGGGTTACAAGAGCAACATATATATACAGAGGAAAGCATAATAGAGTATCTAAAGTATCTAAATACAACTATTCAAATATACAAAAGAAGGGATGTCAAGAGAGATATGCAGAAACCACATATATCAAGAGCGATATGCGGAAAACTAGATAAACTAACGTTTATCTATTAATACGCCCTGACAAGTTGAAGGTGGAAGATCATGCAACCGAAGCTTGGAAACAAAGTGACGATGTTGAGGAGAAGAGAGAGTCTTAGTGAGAACATCAACAAATTGATCCTCGAAAGACAGAACACCAATAGAAAGCATCTTTGCTGAGATTAAATCACGAAAAAAATGGAAATCTATTTCAACATGTCTTGAATGAGCATAAAAAACCAAATTAGAGGATAAGAAAACAACGCCAATATCATACCAAACATGGGGTGCTATTTGAAAACGGATACCCAACTGTCTAATCAACCATTTTAATTCCACACAAACATTAGCCACAACCTTAAATTTAAACTCAGCGGGGGATATGGCCACAATCTTATGTTTGCCATATTTCTAAGCAATGAGATTTGAGCCAATGAAGATAAGAAAATCACCTGTTGATTTCTGATCATTTGGGTAGCCGACCCCCTCAGCATCACTATAGGCTATGAGGTGATAAATAGAAGATAGAGCAATGAATAAGCTCAAGCCTGTAATTCCATGTAAATAGCGTAACAACTGTTTAAGAGCTTGAAGATGAGTTGTGGTCGTTTGAGGTAAGAATTGACAGAGTTTGTTAACTGCAAAGGAGATATCTAGGCGTGTAAGAGTGACATACTATAAATCTCCACACAATTGACGATACTTAGTGGCATCTTCAATCGACAAAGCTTCACTAGCAAACTTAGACAATGGAGGAACACTAGAAACCATAGGCATAGAACAGGGCTTACAAGCCTGCACACCCTTTTTCGTCAACAACTTAAGAATATTTGATCTTTGAGATAGTAACAGGCCATTATTATGGAAAATCACTCCAACACCTAAGAAATGACGAAGGGTTCCCAAATCCCTTAAGGGAAATTTAGTAGAAAGCTTGTGAATAAGAGAAGTTACAAAAGTAGAGTCGTTACTCATAAGAATCACATCATTAACATTAACGAAAAGGAAATAAGTGAAGTGGTCAAGGCTTAAACAAACAGAGAGTGATACACTCACATTTTCATATATATTTAGGACTTAATTCAGAGTTATTTGCATTCGTTTTATGTTCATCTATGGTTGGATTATCATGTTTTAGCATTATTTAAGGTTTGTTGACGTAAAAATACATAAATGAAACAAATAGACTCGAATTGCACTGTTTTTGAGTTTCTAGCAGACTTGACCTCTAGTCATTATGGGATTTTTATCTCAAAATTGGTTTATTCAAAAATTATGAAAATTCATAATTAAATTCTTGACACATAGACGGATTTTTTGGGACTAATTGCAGAATTTTTAGAGCTAGAATTCAGGAGAAATAAATTCGTGAAATTTACTTCAGATTTTGGATTGTTAGAATGACCTTTCAACGATGTTTCGATCATAATTTTTGACTCAGATGGCAAAATCTCGTGATTCAAGTCTCATATTGAACTTGACTCAAAGACAAAGATATTGATAAAATCTGAGCTCTTATATCTTCATCGTTTATTTTTTATGCACTGTTGAATTTGATCTTGAAAAATCTATTCCAACCAGCCAAGGATCAACATCAGCCCCCACCTTTAATTATTTCAGCCCATGTACAGCTCATTCTCCACTCCAAAACAACCTCCAATACAAGACAAAGAAGCCTCCATTCCACAGCTAGCATCCAAGGAAAAAAAACAAAGAACTGCCCCCATTTTATTCAAGACACGCAGCAGCCTTCATGGAAAAGTTCACGTCATCCTTCCCCTCTTCACGCAAGCAATCCACACACAAGAGACAAAGCCTTAGCACTTCTCCAGTCAAGCAACCCCACTTCACACCATGCACACAACCAAAAAACCTCAAGCATAACACACACCATACCACTCACCAACCACTCACAACCCCCACATTGAAAAGAGAGCTCACACTCCACCAGCCACACAACTCATTCATGTTACACTCATTTCAAGCCTCCATTTTTGACAACACCACCTAGCCTCCACCTACTGTCGCAAGCTACATCAAAATCCTCTCCATCAACGCACAAATCCATTCTCAAGCCCCACATTCCAATCCGCCAAGCTGCCTTCCACTAAACCAGGAAGCCTTCCATCCACTTTCATGCTGGAGTCATCATTTACACACCTTGTTAATTCTTCTTGAGAAACTCTCTCATCTTTGAAAAAAAAGGCACCTTCACTTATCTCCACCACCAGCTCTCCAACCTTGCATTCACCAACCGACATTCACGCATATAATTCCTCTCCATGCCACACTTCTGATTTTCTCTCCAGCCTCTTTAGACGTAAGCTTTGATTTTCCTTTCCAATCTTCCACATCTTCAACATAGCCTCCATCCAAGAGCCAAAGACGCAAGCCTTGATTTTTCTTCTCTAATCTTCAACACTCCCAAAACAGTTGTAACTTCCACTGAAGCAAGACAGCCTCGCTCACAAAGCAACGTCCACTTTCGGATATAAACTTCCAAACATTAATCAACGCAGAAACAACCACGCAAAGGAATTTGGAGAGCTTTGTTCTTTATTTTTAATTGATTTTGTCATGAGTTTATTTAGGCTGTATGTTTGTGGATTGTTTGGCATGATGATTTGTGGCTAAGACTTTAATTTCTCTTAGGGATTATATATTTTGGTGATGTTTTAATATTGAATTTTGCTGCAATCCATGACTAAAAATTTAAAAATTTATATACTTGTTAAATTTTTCTTGGGTTTATTTGTTATTATTTTGAATTATTGGAAATTGTCTTGGTATAAATTCGCCTTTGGAAAAAGGGAGTTTTTGCTAGAAGATTAAAGGAAATTTTGACTACGATTTTCTTGTGAGTTGAGAGAACCAAGAAATTTAGGAGGTCAAAATTGAAGGTTTGGGACTTAAGAAATTCTAGGAAAACTTAAGTAAGGGATTACTAATTGACGTCTAGAGTTGATTGATTAATTTATCATTGGAAAAAGGGGATTAATTACTCTTAAAATTCATCTACAAGGGTAGAATATTTCAGTTGTGGAGAATCGCTAATTCAATATTAAGGTTGACAAAAATATCATTCCCTAAGAGAAAGTCATTCCTCTTTGTCGTTAAAAATTTTAATTAGCAAATTGTTGCAATCTTTTCTTAATTAGTTACTGCACAAATTTGTCATATTCATAGTTATTTTGGTTGCATTGAATTGGGTAGTTGTTTAGAAATTTATTTGAGTTTTTAAAAAATTCTTTACATTAATTTTAATTTCCTAAAATTTCAATCAACCCAATTTCAAATAACGTTAGCTAGCATAAAATTGAACTTTTTTATAATCCCTGTGGACACGACTCGGTTCTTACCTATTTATTACTTACTTCGACAACCATGCACTTGCGGTTCACAAACACAGGGCTAATTTAGAGTCAATCAACAACTATATGAAAGCTCTCCAAAAGTTTCAATCAGATTCTAGATTGCAGCTCAATCTTGACAAAAGGCACTTTATTCTATCTAAAGGTGCCTCAATTATGGCCTCACATATCGCTTATCTCCTAGGCATGAAGGAGAACTCACCACCTACTTATATCTGGGTTTGCCTATCTCCACAAAAAGACTCACTTTCATCGAATGCTTACCTATTATAGTTAAAATTCATTGCATAATCCAATATTGTATGAACAAATTTCTATCTTATGCAGGAAAAAATCAACTTATTAATTCAGTGATTAACTCTCTACACATTTATTAGAGCTCTCGTAAATTTCTATCCAAAGGTGTCATCAAATTTATAGAGAGAATTTTAAAAAATTTCTTGTGGAAATCTTCAGATGAAGCAAAGAGCTGTGCAAAAATTAAATAGTCTGATATTTGCTATCCTAAAGCAGAAGGGGGCTTGAGCATTTCCTTCGTTAAACTCACAAATCAAACATTCATTATGAAAAGGCTTTGGTGGATTCTTGAAGACAAGAATTCAATCTGGATTAGATGCTTCCACCCTTACTTTCGCAAGGGTTGTAGCATATGGGAAGTAAGAAAGAATCCTTCGAACTCTTTCTTTCTTAATCAACTGTTGCATTTGGCAAATTTGGTTAAAGATGATATTTCTTGTTATATTGACAATGGGAAATTGATATCATTGTGGTATGATCAGTGTCATGAATACCGTTCCGTATCGGACAGTACCGGCTGGAACGATCCGGTACCGGAACGTTAGCACTGGTACCGGTAAAAAAATCTGGCCGTTTTCGGTCAGTATTGGCCGGTACCTAAGATACCGAAAAAATTCGGTCAGTTTCGCGAAAATTAAGAAAACCTAAGGACTAAAATGCAAATAACAAAAAAATAACCCTAAAAAACTACCCCCCCCCCCCCCACCTTCGGCCGCC
>JANZLX010176695.1:0-12780 GCA_025531955.1 Erythroxylum orinocense
ATCCAAAACACCTGCAATAAATTTCTTAACCAATTCTATATATTTTATTATTATCAAAACATAAGTAGGATTAATTTTTCAACCACCATTGGTCCAACAGCTATAATCGACTATCTTCTCCTTGCCTTTGCTGGAGCCAATCTACTTCCACTTTGTTCTTGGATGATCTTGCATGCATGGAGAGCTGAATTAGCATGATCTTTGAGCTGGAATTTGAGCTAGATATGTAAGTGAAAGATTGATATTTATGGCATGTTATAATAGATACTTTATGATGAATGAATTGTATATGATATTAATGAGGAATTGTGTTGGAAATTTTTGCATGAATATAGATACTTTTCTATTGTGGTCTTAATGTATGAACAGTATATTATGGATTGTTTTATGGATGAATTAGGTTACAATTTGAGGTATAATGAAGGTGAATTTATGTTAAAGAAAGATGCTAATATAGTGATCTTGAAATTGCAACAGAACTAGGATATATGATTGATATTGAATGATAGTTCCTGTTTTCATTTTGATGTGTGAAAGATAATAATTTATGAGTTATCTAATCAATGATTTTTGAATTAGGATTGGAAGTGAATTTGATAAGGGATTGAAGCATGAATAAGGTAGAATTGAAGTGAAATTGATGGTCTTTGGTGAAGGTGTGTTGGATAGAGTATGGAGGAGTAAAAATTGGAAGCAAAATGAAGGTTATGGGCCCACAATCGTGGGATTTAAAAGGCTCCTTCCCATGTTGGTGGGAAGTATTTTGGAAGGAGAAAAGGGTGGTTTTAGGCAATTGTTAGGCTATACAAGGTTAAGACACTTTATAATGTGTAATTGGACTTTTAGGGCTTGAAATAAACCTAGAAAGTTATTTGATTAAGTGATTAAGTATTTGAAAGTTTAAGCTGTTAATTGAGGTTATAAGTTAAGGAATCGAATGATTGATATCAATGTATATGAATTTGAGAAGTATGAGTTGTTAATGGTATAAAGATGTTCATGTGAATGCAAACATGATTTAAAGGATATAAGTAATGAATTGGGTATGATTGAATGAGAATTGGGAAATTGTGTGAATACTTAATGCTTGCAAAGAATTAATAAATGTATGATTGATGAATTTAGGGTATTCAAACTTACCTCAAGCATAACCTAATTGTAAACAAGTTATATACAAACTATGATGAATGAATGAGCAAGATTTGTGAATAAGGATACATACCTGGGATAGTCAATTGAGTATGCATTGAAACATGATCTATATACATGTGAATGATTGAGGAATCATATGATTGATAACTTAATGAATTGTGAACTCATTGTGTGTATTGCAAGAAGATAGATATAAAAGTGATCGCTAACATCTAGATATTGCCTATTTACTAAGGCAATAGCTTATCTAGAGTGTACTGTGAGTTAACCTAGATATTTTCTCACTATGATTGAATTGTTTTGATTAATGTCAATTACTGAATTGTTACTGATATAATTATGATAATTTTGTGCATTGATGGTCTGAGAAGCTTGATATTCGGGATTGTACTAGAAGTGCTTTTTAATGGTATGTGCAATATGGAATGTGTTCTCAACTAAATGTTGAATGTCGGACTTAGATTTGATGAATATGATAAATAACTGAGCTCACTGAATGAAAGTTATTGATAGCATATTATGTGAAATGATGCATTTTATCACATGAATATGCATGATTAGATAAAGGAGTTGTGACCAGAATGAACAACGTGAAAAAGAACTTAAAATTCATAAATGTACACAAAGAGCCACAGGCTCAACGATTAATAAGCTCGATATCTATAATAGGTACAGAGCAGTATCTAAAATGAGTCTGGTATCCACAAGAGATACAAGACAGTTAAATAGGCGCTCGATCGCAACACAATAAAAATAAAAGTGGAGTCTCACATTATTTGCATATTTATATCATTACATGTATCATGTGAATGATTGCAACGAATGACTAAATTGAGTTGATATGATGATATGCAATATTTGTGTACATGTTAATGATATGAATGATTCAAATAAATGATTAGATTATTCTGAAATAGATTACTTGAAGTGTTTGTAGTTCATGATTTACTTGTTGAAATATGATGTATAATGTGATCAGGTAATCAATACTGAACGATATGATATATGGGATTTGATTCTAAATGATGTGGTATACAAAGTTAGATAATATGAAATACTTGTGAATTTGGTTAAAAACTTGTGATATTTGTGTTATGTTTTGAGTGAACACATCGATGATGGTTCACTCATTGAATTCCCAAAACTCATTAAAATTACAAATGTTAATTTTCAAGTACTGAGGAGACCTAGCTTCTCTAGCGAGTCTAGTTGAAGTAGCTTCTGCATTTGGACGTGGGTCAATGTCGAGATCAGTTATCCTTGCAAATGTCTTACTTATATGGTATCAAGAATTATATCTCTCAACTACTGTATATTGTACATGTGAATTTTAGAAATAAAATGTCATTCGAGACTGTATATGTTTGTAAATAAAAATGGAACAAAATGATTGTGACTTAATATGATTGTGAATGAAATCATTCAAAATGAAGATTTGAAATGCTTTTGTTTTGAAATGATTAAAATATGTAATGTGTTGATATGTGATACCTTAAAAATTTACAAATGCGACCATCTTAACATGACCTTTTGTAGAGTATGTTCCCGAATATCCTTTGGTATGTCGGGCATATGCTCTATGGGAGTAGTATGTTACAACAAGTGAAAAGATTATGCACCATTTCGAAGTGAACTTCCAAGGTGTAAGTAACAATGATCTCTCACTTAAATGGAGGTTTGAACCTTTTTTTTTTTTGGGTAAATCAGTAGAAAACTATTATAAAAAAGAGAAGAAAAAAGCAAGTTTAGTACAAAATTGAGGGGACCTGTAAACGATCCTTGGCTGCCAAAAGCCACACAACGTCTAAAGACCTAAGACATGGTCATCGAACAAATCAGCACAAGCTAAAAAAGCTGCCTACAAGAAAGAACTCAACTAGAAAAACAATCTCAATCAATGGAGGTTTGAACTTGAACAATGGTAAATCTAAAGCAATGAAAATAGCTGGATGTTTACTTAATAAATTAACATAATCTGCAATTAGATTACATTCAAATACATGAACTGAATGTTTATACCCTAACTTCACCTTATTCCCGAAAGATGCATAAAACCACCTAAATTTTCGTTTGAGTATCCAGAGTCTCAGGAAAAAGAACTGTAACTTAAACTTCTGCCATTTGAATGTGTTAGTTAAAAATATTGACGTAATTTTAATAGAGTACTAAATATTAGTGAATGCAATTATTTCACTAAAAGAACTATGGATAATATCTGAGAGATAACCCTGAGCTCCTACACAACGCCTTCAAAGATATAACTGGCGAAGCAAAGAATTAAGCTAAAGCTATTATGAACAACTCAGTGTTTGACTATAGCCATCTTAACATAAGAAACACTTAACTCCATGAGAAATTCTCTTTTAGAAAGCCCGCAACAGAAGCTGAGGCTGTCACAGCCTCTGCAATTAAAGAAACCGGCTGGCGAGCCTGAAGGCAGGCACCTATGTCAAAGGGATGCAATTCAGATCCATCAAAGATGAGGTTGACACCAGGAAGAACTACTTCTCTATTGTCAGCTTCATCAGGATCAACTTTTGCTGTATTGACCATAGGGACTTCTTCAATGGTCCTTGTAGCAACTTCATACACTGGAGCTAAAGCATATGATCTGCAATATTACACAATTTTGGTCATCAATGTCCTCAGAACTGCAAAGGGTAAGGCAACAAAAAATGGATTCTAAACAATTACAAACACATTAGCAAGAAAAGATATAGTAATTCTCAAATTCAACAAAAGTACGAAGTGCACAGAATTTCTTCTGAGAAAGAAGCCAAGTACGAAGTGCAAAGAATTTCTTCTGCGAAAGAAGCCCAAGTGTTCATCTGTAGAGATTGGTTTCAATAAGCTGCTGAGCTTGTACATCTGATACTTTTTTTTTTCCCTTTCTTTCCCTTGTTGGCATCTTTAAAGCTATGCCAGACGATGCTCAATTATGAATTTATAACATGAGGAAACTTGTGCTCAATAAGGGGAAGTTGCCAATAATCAGATTGAATAATTAACATGGGAATGGAAGCAGGTTAATGGAAACATTAAGACCGATAGGGACAAACCTTAGGATGCTACCGTCAAAACTCAGAACTTCAGTCTGACAACGTTGTCGATTAGCAAGTTTTAATCTCTGATTCTCACTCGTGGCCCCTGATATGGGTGAATAAGGGTCAACAAGGGGATTCCATCTTCCACTAGCATAGTTCATGAGTAGTCGAGACGAATCCTTTGACAGCTCTTTCTGGTCAAGTAGTCTAGCAGCCGGACCTGTTGCTTGGTACTCTGAACAGACATCACGTAATCTTTTTCTTAACCCTTGCATCGCTTCAAGATGAACATCCAGTGAATCAGACTGAAGTAATCCTGATGCAACAACCCTTTTGCATATCTTCTTGCATAACTTAGGCCGGAAAAGAGGTATCCCGAATTCTGTACTTAATGGTACCCATTCATACTTCTCGTCATCTGCTGCAAAGCGTTCTGATTCTCTTTCAGTAAAAAGCTTCAATAGTCTAATATAACCTATTGTTGGCAGTTGAAACTTTGTTGTCAGATTGGTTAATAAAGATTTCAGTTTCAAACTTTCCACTTCACATAAGTTCAGTTCATTTCCAATGCAAACAATGGAACCATCAGAGTTCTTGATGGGCAATGGTATATCCAAAGTAACGCATTTTCCGGATTCATCAAGATCATATCTACTGAGGGGCTGCACAAGGATAGCTGAAGATTTGAGAAGTGAATTCAAACAATGTAAAAGTACATTACCCTTGACCAACGTCCCTTCAAATTTGCAGCCCAACCCTCCAACGGTGGAGCCATCCCAAGACCATATAAGGGCTTTCTCACAGCCATGTAGTGGCGCGGGAAGCAATCGTAGACATTGACCTTTCATCAACACAACTGACAATGGGCCACTGGCAACAGTTGAATATAACACCAGCTTCATCCATGGTGTCAAAGAGGAATAAGAAGGAGGACCAAAGTGGATGGGTCCTTTTGGTCCAGGAAGAACTGCTGAATAAGGAAGTGGGATTATGGATAAAACAATATCATAGTCACGACGAAATAACCGATCCAAAGTTGCTGGTGCTAAAGCAGCCAAGCTTTCACAGCGAAGAATATCCACGCTGTACTTTCTTTCCCTTCTTAAATTTTCTTTCGAATCATCAGACCCTTCAACTGGGATAAGTTTATCATCATTGTCCACATTTTCTTCCAATTTAGACATCTCACTTACAGAATTACCTTCATCAGATGAAGTAAACCCCAAGTGTGTGCTTCCTTCGGAAACAAGCTCAGTGCAACGAGGACCATTTTCAGGCATTTTTGACCTTGTGGAATCCTCTATTTGGACTTCAGCTTCATTACTATCACACCCATCTAATTTTCCTGCAGAACTTATCTTGGCTGAACCTTTATCAACATTTGAAGCTAATTTGTCAATCTTACCGGAAACTTCCTCGCTGTTCAAATCAAGTGCAACTCCACCAGATAGCAAACATTCAAGCACACAACGTAGGCTAAAAACATGATTTGCAAATTCCTGTAGTTCCCCCTCATATTTTGCTCCCTCTAATGAACTCAGATCCTTGCAAAGATCGCCAATACTAGCATGACCTAATTTCCCTGCTTCATATAGCGTTACAGCATGAGATTTTAGTCCTGCAAACCAAAGATGCAACATAATCAAATACAAAAAAGTCGTATCCAAATACAATGGAACTGCATAATTAGCCAATTTGATGAGTATCTCTCAATGTTGTGCCTGATCAACTAGCAAGGCCATCTTCTATCTATTATTCAGTTGTAAGACACTCTAAACTAATTTCAGATAATGTAAAAGAGGGATATCAAAGTCCTACAGTGCCTGATTGCTTATGTACCTAGGTGACAATCTGAGAGTTAATAGTAATTAAACAAGGTCTGGAAAATAAATCTCATCCCCTAACACCTGAGTTCTTCTTTACTCCGCTTCTTGCCTTCATAGACTTCTTTTCATATGTTCGTTATTTATGCTAGTTAATGCTCTCTTGCGCCTTGGGGTTAGAGAGAAGTTACTATTAACTGCACTATCATGTCACCTTAATGCTCGACATCAACTAAACCAGTCAAAGATGTTCTTTGACTAACAAACCAAAATCATAATGTAGTTTCGCCAAGACTGTAAGACATACTCAAGGTAGAGTAGCGGTCCAGACAAGTTGTGGAAGAAATAAGTCAACCAACTGCAAAGTTCAAGAGTTAAGATAACTTGTTAAAGTCTAGAGCTGAGAAGCAAACCAATTGAGATGAATGAACCTGCTATTTTTTAGGGATGAGAACGACAGTAAACTAGGTTTCGTACAGACATAGTTGCTTATATATATGGAATCTTGGTCTATTAAAAGTCCACTACAGTAAACGCTTCACTTAATGCTATGGCTCGGATCAGACCTGAAGTGTCTTTGGGTATGGTGGTTTTTCAACAGCCCCTGAATGTTATGGTACAAACTCTTAATGTTGATCGCATGGGTGTTAGTCGCATTCGACACATTAATCCTGTTATTAGCTCTAGCTAGTTGTTAGCTCTTTTTTTACCAAAAAAAAGTCCACTACAGAGTTGTTTATGTGATTTTAGTAGCTACTAACGTGTAGTTAAGTGCTCTACCTCAATTCCCTAGTGTAAGGTAGAAGAGTGAATTAGAGAAAAGAATGTATCATTAAAATTTTTAGTTTGCTTAAATGCTTGATATAAGAGGTATTTATAGGGACTTTAGAATACTCTAGGGTTACTACTTAAATGCTCATCAACTTTCTACCCAACTAACTTATTAAATGTTCAACAACTTTCTAACTTAAAATCTAATGCTCTTAGCATTTACAAGACTATTCTAGAAATAAATTCTAGTTGTACATTGTAATTCTATAATAAAAGATATTTTTAAGAGAACTCTAGAAATTCTAAAATTTAAATTACATTTTAACATTCTCCCTTAATTTAAACTTCTCTTCTTTACCCCAAGTCTTGATCTCAGTCTTTGAAAGTCTTTAAACTTGAGTGCCTTTGTGAAAATATCCGCAACTTAGTCTTGTGTCTACACACACTTAAGCTCCACTTCCTTTCTTCCAATGCACTCCTTAATGAAATGATATCTTGTGTCAATATGCTTACTTCAATCATGGTATACTAGATTCTTGGCAAGTGCTTGGGCGAACTTATTGTCAATGTAAATCTCTGTTGCTTTTTCTTGAATCAAGTGAAGTTCCTTTAACAGTCGCCTTAGCCAAATCGCATGACAAGTATAAGAGTTTGTCACATACTCAAATTCACACATAGAGAGCATAACAATCAATTGCTTCTTTGAACTCTATGAAATTGGATAATTAGCCACGTAAAATGTAAATCCAGTAGTACTCTTTCTATCATCAATATCTCCAGTAAAGTTGTTATCCCAATATCCTATGAACTTGAAATTATTAGAGGAAGTATAAAATAATTCATACTCCAACGTACCTTTCAAGCACCAAAATATTCTTTTTACTGCCTTCATGTGAGTTGTTGTAGAAACTTTCATGAAACGGTTCACTACTCTAACAACATAAAGAACATTAGGTCGTGTGTATGTCAAGTACCTCCAACTTCCCATAGGGCTTTTGAACAAAGTGGGATCTTCCTTTTCACCTTCTTCAAACTTTGATAATTTTATTCCATACTCCATGGGCATGTTCACTGGGTTGTAGTCAAGCATCTTGAATGTCTTCAATACTTTTTTCGCATATCCTTCTTGAAGGATAAAAATTCCTTCCTCTATTTGCTTCACTTTTAGGCCTCAATAGTAGGACATAAGCTTTATGTTGATCATCTCGAACTCATGAGACATCTCCCTCTTAAACACTTCAAACAATCTCAAATTGCTGTCAGTAAAGATGAGATCATCCACATAAAGACAAACTAGCAATATATCTCCATCATCATAGGCTTTCACATAGAGAACATACTTATTAAGGTAACAAACAAATCCATGTTCTTTAAAGTACTTGTCAATGCGTGTATTCCACACCCTTGGTGCTTGCTTTAATCCATATAAGCCTTCTTCAATATCAAGACTTGATCTTCATGCCCTTTGACCATCTATCTAAGTGATTATTCAATACACACTTCTTCTTCAAGATAGGCATTTAGGAATACTGACTTCACATCTAGTTGATAGATTATCTATTTCATTTAAGCCATCATTAAGATAAGCAATCAAATAGTCTCCATGTGAGCAATCAGGGCAAACACCTATTTATAGTCAATATCATACCTTTACTTGTAACCTTTTGCAATGAGCCTTGCTTTGTATCTTTCCACTTCTCCTTTTGCATTTTTCTTCACCTTCTAAACCTATTTGACTCATATGACTTTATTACCCTTGGGAAGATTTGTTAGTTTCCAAGTATTGTTCTTCTCAATTGACTTGATTTCCTCATCCGTAGCTTGTTTCCATCTTTTGTCTTTTGTGGCTTCTTTAAAGTTTAATGGTTCACCATCAGCAAACAGGCAATACAAATCAAAAGTTACTTTTTCGGTTTCATCATAAAGATGATCAACACTTCTCAATCTTGTTGGTCCTTCATTTGAGCTTTCACCTTGATTATTAAGAGTGGGTGAAGGAGGTGGAGTTATATCTTGTGTTGGTGCCATGGCTTCTTTTTTCTTCCTCGACAAAGTACAGAATGAAGTCATAATTGCTTTCTTCTTTTCTTTCCCAATTCTATGCTCCATCTTCATCAAATTCTATATTGTTAATCACCACTACCTTTCCATTTCTTAGGTTGTACAACTTATAGCCCTTTGAGTTTATGTTATAGCCAACAAAGGGATGTTTGAAATATCTATCATCAAGCTTGCTTTCTATTTTGCTACAAGATGTGCTTGTAAGAAATGCACCCAAACATTCTTAAATGATTCACGCTAGGCTTGTGTCTACTTCATGCTTCTATTAGTATATGATCCTTAATGTTTGATGTTAGTGAGTGATTAGATATGTAAACTGCACAAGAGATAGCTTCAACCCAAAACTCCTTAAGCATATTCTTAACTTTCAATATGCTTTGAGCCATGTTAATAATTGTTTTGTTCTTCCTTTCTGTGACGCCATTTTGTTGTGGTGATATAGGGTCATTAAAGGACCTCAAATTTCAAGAGCTTTACAAAATTCATTAAACTCTTTTGAGGTGAACTCACCACCTCTATTGGACCTTAGAGCCCTGATTTTATAGCTACTTTTGGTTTTTACAAGAGCTTTGAAGTTCTTGAATGTAGCAAATGCTTCAGAATTTTGCTTCAAGAAGTAAATCCATGTCTTTCTACTAAAATCATCAATAAATAGAATTAAAAATTTGTTGCCACTAAAAGATGATGGATTAATTAGCCCACAAACATCGGTGTGTATAAGTTGGAGTGGCTTGGTTGCTTTTGATATAGCCTCCTTTGGAAAACTCTTCCTTACATGCTACCCAAGAAGACACGCGTCACAAATTTGATTGGGATGGTTGATTAAAGGCCTCCCTTTCACCATCTTTTTCTCTCCCATATCTTTGAGGGCATCAAAGTTCAAGTGTCCAAATCTCATGTGCCAATGCCATGCTTCCTCCTTTATCTTAGCCTTCAAATACTTTACATCCAGGGACTTGAGATTCAATGCTAACATTTTAATCCTTGACATAGTGACCTTGGCAATCAATGTACCATTTTGATCTTGAACCCAAAGATAATTATTTTTCAAATGAATATCATGCCTTTTTTTTTCTTCCAAAAGTTGTCCTAAGCTTAAGATATTGCTTTTTAACTTGGGCACATAATAACATCATTAACAAGCTTATAGCTACTATCTTTGGAAGAGATGAGAATTGCACCTTTCCCTTCAATTTGAATTTTTGATGAGTCTCCAAAAGACACATTTCCCCATACATTTTCATCGAGCTCCACGAACTTTTCCTTTAGACCATACATATGGTTGCTTGCACCATTATCTAAATACCACGAGCTCTTGTTATCCTCTTTCCCTCCTTAAGTGCTAGCAATAAAGTTGATTCATCTTCTTCCTTACCATCTACCAAATTATCTCTTACCTAACTATTATTCAAGGAACTATGACATTCCCAAGAATAATGACCATATGACAATTTTAGCACTCAATGTTGGATTTTTCATCCCTCCTTTCATTTCTCTTCAAATTATAGCCTCGTCCTTTACCTCTTGCACTTCCATAACTTCTACTTGATTGAAAATATCTCACCCCATCATTAAAGTTGTGTTGGCTACCTCTTCCTCTTCCTCTTCCACCTTATCCATGTCCATGACTTCATCCTCTTCCTCGTCCATGACCTCGTTGACTTTGTCCTCTATTTTCCTTCAAATAGGCTTTGGCTTTGAGACTTTGCTCTAATGCTTCTCCTTGTCTTCTAGTAATCTTATCTTTAAGGGCTTGTAAAGATCCCTCTAGTTGTTCAATAGTTATCTCCTCTAAATTTTTCGATTCTTTAGTATGACACATCACATAGTCGAATTTTGGAGTGAGAGTTTGAATAATCTTCTTCATCACACTAACATTGTCTACCATCTCTCCATATCTCTTCATTTGATTTGTTATAAACTTTACGCTTGAGCAATAGTTCGAAATTGATTCAGATTTCTTCATCTTCATTGCTTCAAAATATATTATTAGAGATTGAAGCTTTACTTTCCTTACCTTCTCTACTCCTTGGAAAGAATTTTGCAAAATCTACCAAGCTTCTTTTCAGGTAGTTGCATCAGCCACCTTTGCAAACATTGAATCATCCAAACAATGGTGGATGGTGGTGAGGGCTTGTTGATCTTTCTTCTTTGTCTTTACCAATTCAATATTTCTTGAATTTTGAGACAAAGCTCCTTCATTTTGTGGCTTCTCATTACCCTTCTCTACTATCTCCCAAAACCAATTCTCATTATTATCCTTTGTAAGATGAGGATATTGGAATGAAATCATTTCAAAATTGACCATTACTCACTCTTTTTCTCACAACTAACCCACTCTAATTTTTTTCACACACACTCTATTTTTTTTTCTACACTAACCAAGCTCTAATATCACTTTGTTGGAGGGTGGAAGAGTGAATTAGAGAGAAGAATGTATCACTCAAATTTTTGGTTTGCTTAAAATGTTTGATACAAGAGGTATATTGATAGGGAGCTTAAGAATACTCTAGAACTACTACTTAAATGCCCAACAACTTTCCACCAAACTAACTTATTAAATGTCCAACAATTTTCTACCAAACTAACTTATTAAATGTCCAACAACTTTCTAACTTATTAAATGCTCTCTAGAAAAATCTAGTGCTCTTGATCTAATGCTCTTGACATTTACAAGACTATTTTAGAAATAAAACCTACTTATACATTGCAATTTTAGAATAAAAGATATTTTAAAAGAGAATTCTAGAAACGGTAAAGTTTAAATCATATTTTAACATTCCCTTCATGCTCCTTACTTAAATGTTGATATGTCTAAGCCCAGTTAGTGATTAAGAACCTACTTATCTTGTCAAGTATTTCAAACTTTAAAGAGTTGTGAAAATTTTCTGATTCCTGATTTCATCGTAAGAGCAAAGGAGAAAGACCTGGTGAAACAGATCCCATCATAAGATAGGATGTTATAGTAGCATCAACAACAAATGCAACACGAGCATGAGTGGAGAATCGCACACGGTCTTCTATCGCAGAAACATTTCCATGCTGACCAACACTGCCATCATTGGACATTTGCACAGAGCTTGTACTGGTGCGAGAAGCATCTTTATCATCAGTAAGAATGCTTTTTGGGGAACCAGGTAAGTCGGTGTCCTGAAGAACAGATCCAGGATCAATCAATTTCACAGCCCATCCCAGTCGACAAGCAAAAGATGCAGCAGCTTGCAGCTGTGAAAGGTCAGCCTGTAAAGTCGTTGCAAGTTCAGCGACAGTAGAGTTTTCGCTTGAAACCACAAAAACTGCATATAATAACCTGGATGGAATTAATTGCATCACGATCTTAATCCTGTTCGTAGTGAATATAACATAATGAAAAAAAGGCACTTATCGCTGTAAATAATTGCTTACTCCTCAATAGGGTCTTCATATGATTGTTCCCTATTAGAAACAAAACCTTCAAGCCTAGAAACTTCAAGATCAAGAATTTTATTAGTTCACTCCAGAAATCATTCGAGGAATAGTGTAGCCACATTGAATAAACTTGTCAGATATTCTACATCCATAGTAATAAAATAGTTGTTTAGACCTACAAATCAAGGAAATTTGAAACAATGTTTACAAGATTAATGCAGTTTACAAGTCCAGGAAAGTGAAATCACGCACGATGTTTGAAAAGCTTCAGGACATGAATTTTATTGATAGTATACTGAAGGTGTTGGAGAAATAATTCAAATTTTAGAGTTGTTTAAATTCCTTTAGAATAGGTCTTAAATTTTATTAGAATAAGTCTTAGATTATATTTAATTTTATCTTATAAATGAGATTTAGTGATTGAAAAATCTATTTAGTTGTTTATATTTTGTCTATATAAGGCAATCAAGTTCAATAATAAAAATATGAGTGTGTTTTGGTATTGTTCAATCTTCATCTTA
>JANZLX010176783.1:0-12772 GCA_025531955.1 Erythroxylum orinocense
AATTTGACTGAGAATTTGAGAACGAAGCATTTTATGAATTCATTATGATTTTTATATGACAAATGAACATTTCAACGATTTTGCTTATTCTTCGTTATAAACTTGTTACCTATGAGCTTTAAGCTCATCCCCTTTCCGTCCCCACCTTTAGGTATTGAGCAAGAGATGGAGTTAAAGAGAGTGAAGCCATCACTCCTAATTTGCTTATGTTGTATTTTGAAAATACAAGGCTTTAGTCGCATTTAAGGATTTCTAGTTCATGTAACTTTTGTCTTTTGATATTTTGAATTATTGTTGTAATTGTGGCTTAGAATGTCTTTAGAGCTTGTAAAACTCTATTATATGACGTTAAGGAATTATGAATTATGTATGGATGATGCTGAGTGGAAGTATGGATTTGCGTATATTTATAAGGTTGAGTTGAAATTAGGTATACTTGAGTAAGTTATCGATTTGATATGATTATTTTGATTGTGAATTGTTGTTACATACGTATATATAAGTGAGATGTGTTATGAAAAAGGAATATAGAAATTGTATAAGACTTTAAGCTTCATGATTTCTTTAGATTACGCTCACGTTTGTACGACGAGCAATAATACGCATACGTTTTATGGTTCAAGGGTTGGACTCCGGAAACGGGGCCTAGCATATTTGGTATCAGAGCAAGAAGAGATTACAAGGAACCACGCTTAAGTATGATGGTATTTTGTTAAGAGTTGGATTCCGAAAATGGGATCCAATAATTATTGTTGATAAGCATCTCTTGTAAACCAAGAATTTTCTAATTAGTCATCGTCTATTCCTTCATTACCAGATAAGTTACTATTTTATCGATGAAAAATCCATAAAAAGTTGAGTTCCATTTTGAGGCTTCAACTTTGAGCATCTCTAGTAGAAGGGACATGATCATGCTATCAGATGAGGCTGATGGTGGGAAATAACTGAGTTTCACCTCATTTGAAGCTTCACTTACAACTTGGAGCAAGAGCCTCCTAAGATGGGTGGAGTTAGTAGTGTCCAAAACAAGTTAGCAGTTGGAGAGAGGTGAGGTAAGAGGTATGGGGGGAAGGTGGGCTTCCTAGGGAGTTTGAGGTGGAAGGAATAGGGGCAGGTGAGCTGCCAAGAGAGTTAGAAACTAAAGGCGGGAAAGTTTTAGGATCCATGGAGGTGATTATTATCTATTGGGTAAAGCAAGGAAATGAGGAAGAAAATAATGCAGAGAGATATTGGATCGGAAAAGAAAACATGCAAGATTTTATTAAACGGTAGATTTCAAAACTTTTTAAGAAATCATAACACAGCGGTAGCAAGATAACCAAATCAACATGCCATCATACACGATACGTTATATGGATAATAATTATAATAAGAAAAAGATGGAGATTATATTACTGACTCCTTAACTACAGCTTTAACTCCTCATTATGCTATCCTATCCTCGGTAATATATCCTCTCCTAAGTGATGTATCCTCTTCTTCTTGTTATTGTTTCCTCTTCTTGATATTGTATCCTAGACCAATCCAATCTACCACTTGTTCTTATTGAACAACTTGGTTAACAAGATCATTTGGTGGGAAAGGAGAAGAAAACCTTGGAGGAGATTTTTCTTAGAAAAAAAAAGCCAAAGATGAGACACTTCTTATGCAAATTTCGGCTAACACATGTAAGAAAGGAGAGAGAGTCCAAAAAAATGCAAGAACACCTCTCTTTCACCTTGTCAATTTCAGTTATGCATGAAAGAAAGAAGAGGAAGAGCATCCAATGTATCATAACTTTCTTTAATCAAACATAAAGAAGTCCTTTATATGAGACTCTTCTCATTTGTTTTAAGATGGCTATATAAAAAGACCAATAACCTAAAATAACATGTCAATTTCGGTTTTAGCGATGAAAGAAGGAAGATCATCCATCAAATACACTTATGTCATCTTTAATCAAATGAATGCTAAAATGGTTACATTTCATGTCATCATTAAAAGACAACCATTAAACCATTTACTCGTAAGATCATTACTCCATTTAATATGATAATGCATGATAAATACCATCTTTATTTATCAATTCAATGTTGAATATGCTGCTGCACATTCAACCATTAAAAACCGAAATTCCCTTTCATTTCTTTAAGAATTTTGTTTTAATATAATTAATCTAATTAATTAAATTAAACCAAAGTTTAGCCCATTTTTAAATGTTCATTTGGGCTTCTAATTAACCATTAATTATTGCAAGCTCAACATTCAATTATGGGCTTTAAAACCTCCATTTATATTTCTAACTTTGCTTGATAACCTTTCTTGAAGTCAAGTGGGGAATCTTATTGGACTTAGATAATTCAAGTGTTGGAACCCCACCCTAGTGAGACACGTGCCCGACGTCCTACGTGACATCTAGACGCGCATCCCACGAAAACATGCTTAATGTGAATCGGGGCCCAACATCAAGCTCCAATAAGCCCAGAATTAATTTAATCTCATTAGAATTAATTCTAGTTTATTAACTAAATGTCATTCCACTAAAGACAATTCGTTGAACTCTTGAATTTCTAAATATTGTGAGAACACATATTTCAAATAAGATGTCCAATTGCAACCTATTATGAACCTTATTATAGCCATTCGCACAATAAGGGGTCAAATTATTGTTTTGCCCTTATGATAGTTTTTCCTTTTAGACCTCCCATTTTACTCTATATGGTGATTAACACACAAGATCTCATCTTGATGTTAAGACTTGATGGGTAGCTAGTCCAACAAACTCCTGGGGCTAATTTAATCACCAATCTCTATAAAACATTTAGAAATGATAATATCACTATAAACTCTTTATTTGAGTGAATATTCCTTGATACATGTTTCAATTAATAATTTTAACATGTAGACACTAGATTAATACTCTGTAAAAATCCATTCTGATCATATCAAAAATTATAATGAAACACATATGAGTTCACCACTCATCAAGATTGTGGTCCATAATAAGCAAATGCTAAAATGTGTGTTTTAAGGCTAAAGTAATGGCGTACTTTATTCTTGAAAACATACTTGACTCCATATTCATTTAATAATGCCATTATCGATAGTCGACTACTAGCATGATATAAAACTCATCATTCCCTTGAAGTAAACTCCTTTACTTACATGAAGATAAATCGCAACACTACAGTCTAAACCATAATTAAGCGACCAACTTGATTATTCAACTGTGAATCCATTATTTTAGATTCTTATAATATACATGTTTCCTATATATCTCTATGTATATGTATATTACTTACAAAATAATCTCAGTACCTTATGACTAGATATATAATGCTTATAAAAACCAAACTCTTTTGTTTTATTAATAACAAATATTTTAATTACAAAACTGTAATTGAAGAAGATTTACATGTAAATACACTTGCTTTCTAGGGCACTATATTTACATAACTCCAATAAGAGATTAACAGGTTAAGAAATGAGAATAGAGAAGAAAACTAATGAAAGTTAGTTGGTTGGTTGGGAATGTATTAAGGACCATAAGTTGTCACAGTAGAGCGATAAGTCCTAAAGAAAGGGATGAGTCAAAAAGAGTAAGTAGTAGAAGTCAACAAGTGAAGAAAAGGGTAAGTCTAGAAAAGTAAAGAGTAAGTCGTGGGATTCAGGAAGTGGAGAAGCTTACGAAGGATCATAAACGAGCAACTAGAAGACCAATGTAAGCCAGGTTAAACAATAGGAGAAGATCGTTTGCATCTTAAAATTTGCATAAAAAGTATTTCAGATTATTGTTTCCTTTGATCTTGTCATTTTTTAAGCCTCTTTAAAGTTACAATCCATGTTTTAAATGAGGTTTAAAGGAGTGTTTGATCATATGCTTATGGTTTTAGTCCAAAAAACCCTTAATTTATGTCCCTTGATCATGTTTAAGTATGATTTATTCGTGAAAAATCCTAGAGTTATGTCTGAGACATTTAACTATATCAGGTTGAACTGAATTTAGAGAGTAGATGGCAAGTTACTCATTATAGTTACAAAACCTCTTTGTAAACAACTCCTCTAATCTCCCTAGATGATCGTGCTTAACTTAGCATTATTTGGATTAATATATATGATTTTAAGTTTTACTATTAAGCATTATGATGCCAAAATTAGGTGATTTCCTGTTACCAATAATATATTTAAATTACTATTAAGCATTATAATGCCAAAATTAAGTGCTTTCCTGTTACCAATAATAGATTTAAATTTCATTCTCACTAAGTTTCTTAGTTTAAGCATTTGGTTTAAAGTCCATGAATTATCAGGTCTGTCTTTTAGGTTCTAAAAACTAGTTGACTTTAAGTGATGAGAATGTATCCACTACATTCGTATAGATTCCTTATGCTGAACAACTTCTGAATCCTTTTGATGATAAACATCTTATTTATGGTGTGAATTCTATTTAGACTCAAACCACCCTCATTTTTGGGAACATAAATATTATAGCGCTTTACATTTAAAGCTTTACCTATAGCTACATTTCTAAACTAACGGAAGTTTTTTATTCTCTTTTCCATTACTTTGACAATACTCTTTGAAAGTATGATTTGAGAACTCCAATAAACATGAGCCATTAAGGATAAAGGAAACAAATTGTAGTCTCCCATCATAAAAGAGGAACTTATTTTTCCATTTTCGAATTATTCTATGAATGGAATCAAGAAGTGGTAAACAATCTAAATAAGTTGGCTTCAAAGTGGTAATAGGAATGCCTAAGTATTTAAAGGGAGTTTAAAACAACTGATATGTCAACCTTAAGAAAACATTTGTTAGGTTTGTTATATCCCTAGAGATGTATAAATGGATCTTCAAGTAGTTGATTCTCATTTCAAATAGTTTTAAGAAATCTTAGAGGGAATTCATCAACAATTTTGTTGAACTACTATGAGCACTAGTTAGTAAGAGTAAATCATTAGTAAAAACAAGACTAAGAAGAGCTTTGTTTTCTTACACTTCTTATGGAATTTGAAGGCTCCCTCACAATCAATCCTATAGGTAAGTACGCTAATCAGAACCTCCATACAAATGGTAAAGAGGTAAAGGGCAATATGACCCCTTAGAAAGCTAAATGCCTTTAAGCTGTTGAGTATAAATCCCATTCCAAAGAGTCAGATGCCTTACAAAAATAAATCTTCAATGCATAACCATATATAGGTTTCTTAGTGCGATAATTCGTTAGTAGATCTTGAATACTAAGTAAGTTATATCTCCAATATTTCTAACCTTGATAAAAGCACTTTAATTGGGATGGATCAGACCTCTCAAGACTATCTCCAATCTACATGCAAGCATCTTTGAAATGGTTTTATAAATAACATTGCTACAAGATATTGGCTTAAAATCATGTACAGAAGAGGGATTAATTATCTTAGGAACTAGGAAAATATATGATTTATTAATCTCCTTAAGCATTCTTCTATTGGAGAAAAATCAAGAATAGCTTTAGTCAGTATGTCACTAGTTATGCCCCATATCTTCTGAAAGAAAGTTGCAGTAAAAGCAACTGACCTTGATTCTTTCTTGGGATCTTAATTAAAAATGGCCTTTTTCACATCATCTCTATTAAAAGGCTCAGCACACTGATCAAGTTGATATCCTATTGTAAACCGCTTATGTAACAACCCACTCCCGCAAGACCCGAATCCGACATCGTGGGTGATATCCGAATCTGTGTCTCGTGAGGGCGAAATGCTACTGTGCTCGATTAGTCAAAGTTTTTTATCCAATGCGAAGAAACCAGTAACCAATTTGGGCCCGCTTTCATTCATAAACATTGTCAATCAACACATTACAATAATAGCCATTTGGGGTCCACTATAATTACAAAACACTATTTTTCAGAAATTACGGAATACAAAATTGTACAAAATAATAAAATGCAGACGTAAACTGATCCCGACCTCTATCTTTCACTTGCATGTAGTGGGCATACTCCCGTTTGTCTAACGGGGTACTCTTTAAAGCCTGAAAAATAATTGCAAATTTTGGGTGAGTTTTGCGAACTCAGTGAGTGACCATCATCGATGGCTCACCCAATCACAAAACACATAATTCACATCTTTACACATGTTACGCTTCACATTTAATCCGCACATGAGACTCACTTTCCATTTATTATTTTGTTGTGATCGAGTGCCTAAGTTGTCTCATAAAGGGCTCATTAATAACTGTCCCATATAGGGCTCATTAAACGTTAAGCCTGAGGCTCTGAATCACTTTTGAGCTCGAAGCTCATTTTCGCTCGTTGAGCTTTAAGCTCTGATTGTTGACTACTCTGATCACAACTACCATTATATTTCATGCATTCATGAGATGGAATGCACCACTCACATTTGCATAAACTCATTCAATCATTTTTCCATATTATCGAACCTTAGTCCGGCATTCAACTTTAGAGTTGAGAATCACACTTTCATTCATATGCAAATATACATTCAGAAAAAATTTAATAATCACATTAAATACACTTAGTTCATCCAATTCACATTCAATGAGCACTTCAGTATCCCAATCAAATATCACATCATCGGACCTTCTGTCCGGAATTCAATGTAATCAATCACATTCATATAATCAGTCAATAGTCAATCAATACCAAAAATCCAAATAAAACAAACAATAAAATGAGACCATCTCGGTCTACTCACAGTACACTTTAAATTAGCAATTGCTTCCAAGATCTGGAAACTCCTTAATATGGGCGCTTATCTTGCACATCGACATTATGTCGTACATACATTGCACATACATTAATACTTGCACAATTATAACCATTCATGTAATGCACACATGTGTATATAGAATATATGCAATGCATGTTCATAACAATCCCCGGTATCTTTCCTTTAATACATCACAAAGTCATTCATATATGAAAACTCAACTATATAATTCATACTTAGGTTTATGCCTCACTAAACCCATTAAAATCTCTATTCCTTTCTCATTGACTCACTTCAGAAAATTTTCCAAATCACACTTTCGGAGTCTACTTTATATAGTAAATCTAATAAGGTAATTGGCAAAATTGAACAACACTTCCTTCTATAAAGTTGTACTCCAATGTCTTAAGTTTCTATTGCCACCAAAATCACTTAATTTGGTTCAATAATTTGGAAGGTATGCCTCAAACATTTTCGGACTGTTCTTGTCCAAAAACAGTGTACTATACCCAACTTCCATCTAGAAATTCGATACCTTAGAGACTGAATCATAATTTGACTTCTTGAGAAAATTTGTATATCTATATCTCTAGGTTACTCCAATTTAAAAACAACCTCATTTCAAATCCTAAAGATCCAGATATAATCAAAACACTGCAGTACGCTCAGTAAAACTAATCCCATTTACACTGTCCCACAGACTCTTACACTTTCCTTTGATCAATCTCTTTCAATTCATCACCAATTAATACAAATTTTCATAAAGATTTAGGAAAATGTGTCAGGAACTTATTGCTTCAAGAACCAAGTCATTTAGAGGTCTAGAGAAGGACTTATGGTCAAAAGAAGCAACCAAGTTTATGACCTCAATCAAATTGAACCTAGTTTGGCGCGATTTCTATAACTTTTTCTACAAATTTCGGATTGCTTTCATTTTTGGACCATTGGAAAGAGGGTTTCGAGATCTACAACTTTCATAATACCTCAAAGCGAGATTAAGCCTCTAAAAGCGTAAAAAATGCAAGTTACTGTAGCTGTCTAGTGGATGTCTGTTAAACGGACATTGACGGGCCAAAATGCATGCCTGTTTAACGGACTTCCATGTCCGTTTAACGGATATACAATGGCCTGAGGGTGTTTTTACACCCGAGAAGGTTCGTTTAATGGACCTAATGTCCGTTTAACGGACCTAATGTCACACAAAACCCCCTCCAAAGCCTCTTCCAAGGTTCCTATACTCATTCTAACCTCATATACACCCATAATCTTCTCAAATCCACCTCTTATAGCACAAAACCACTTCATAACACTCAAACACCCATTAAACTTCATTAAACCCTCAAATTCCAATTCATTTCATTCATCATACTCAACTACATCTTATCATTCAAACATTCCTATTCTTCTTCCAAACCTATCTTATTCCTAAATATTAAGCACTTCATATTCCCAATTCCAACATCTCAAGTTAATGAATTCTTCATGCGTCCCTCAAGCTTAGATCCTTACATAAATTCATATTTCCTATTTGCTCATAATCACCCAATTCACAACATAAACATATAAATTCATCCAAGTTTTTGCAACATTCAGTTGTCATTTTCACATCAAAATTTGAGACTCTTAGAAGCACAATTTATACTCGATGTCTTCATAAGAAAGATAGTCATATGTCTCTAGTTTAATCCAAATCAAGAATCAACTTAATTGGATAACTACATATCAAGTTATGGCTAACAGAAAGGTATATCAGTAACATTTCTCCTGCTACAATTTTCCAAAATTTTCCAACTTCCAACAATTTACCTCTTACTCATCTTATACCTAGCTTATCTCTTCCATTTCATTTCCTCATTATTCTCTACCCAATTTAACTTAATAAATTACTCCCAAATAATTCATGATCTATAATTGATCATTAACCAAAAACAGAGCATAAATACCTACCCATTCATAACCAATTTTCTACACTCATCTAAAACTCACTTTGAAGGTCAATCAACCTCAACATCTCTAGACCATTACATGAATCATTACTCATTCTACATATTCAACAACAAGACATGTACATAATTGTTTTTCATCACCCATAACACATACATAAACTTTACAAAATCAAGTCATCAAAACTCAATTTACCCTTCATTCTTGCCTATACCAAACTCATTATCAAGGTCATTTTACCTCTATAATATTTCTATAAATCATTACTCATCAATAATACAAATTTTGACACACCCTTCACTATACACGAAAACCATACACCCAAAACCACATCTCATGAAATTAACCCCTAAATATCATCACAAGCACTTCATTTAACCAAAACCCATGATATATGACAAACTACTTACTTAATTTAGCTCCCAAATCTTCATAATCTCACTCAACCCTAGCTCCCAAACATCATTTGTTCACCATCTTGAAGGAAGTAAGGATAGGGTTTTCTTGTGGCAAATTAAAGAAACAATAAAATGGAAGTAGAAATTGAAAGATGGAGCAAGGTTCAATGTGGGTGAGACAACTCATGAAGGAGAAGAAGAGAAGAAGAAGGAGCCATGAAAATGAAGAAAGCAAGAGATAAAAATGAAGACAAATCAATTATGTTGGCTTTTAAGTGAAGAATAACGTGGATTGGATGAGTGGTGAGTGATAGTGACACTTGTCACTGCCACTTGTCACCTTCGTATGGTCCCATGTGGGCTCATATAAAAACTAGTCTATTTGTCTCCTATTTTTACTCCAATTGTCTTCCAATTTTTAATGACACTTGTCAATAATTCCTAAAGCCATTTAGCAAAGTTTCCATTCCCACTGGACAGTAATTTCTACTACCAGTTCACAATTGTCTTACCACTTGACATTTTTCCTAGTCCAAAATAACCCCAAAATTTCAAAAAATGTGCCCAAAATTCTCCAAACATTCGAAATCAACAATTACATTCTCCAAATCAATTTTCAATACAAATAAACCTCAATTCTCAATCACAATCACAATCACATTTATTTCCAATTATACCCGGAATGTCAATGAATGCATGTACAATTATTTTCATGTGCAAAAATTTCACTATTCATATGCATGTGCATCTTATGTAATGCATGAGCATGAGATATGTTATCCCAATTTCTCTGATTGATCTCACATGTATCAAATTTTTTTGAGTTCTAACCCTTTGTATGTGCATGTTACAGCTTAGATCTTGATCAGAAGACGAATAGGAAGTTTCACCTAGCATTTTTTTAAAATGGTTAAAAGCAAACTCCCTTGAGTTTTTTTGGCCATAGATTAGGGTACCAGAGAATCACTATGAAGAAGTGTTATTTTGTTGTAATTCTTCATCAAATTAATAGAGTAATGAAAAAATTTAGTGTTCCTATCCCCCTCTTTGATCGGCATCATTCTAGCTCTTTGTCTTAATAATTTATTAAAAGTATTAAGGGTTTACATATACTAATGAAGAATCTCTTTTTCAGTGTTTCTAAACTCCAAGCTACTAGGAGCCAAGTAGAGCTCATCTGGTACTTTAAGAAGGGCCTCCCTAGTTCTCCTAACTATATCCCCAGCATTTGGGAAAAAAATTGGTTTAGTAGTTCTAATTCCACTTTGATGCTCTTAAGCATCTACACATAAATGTATGCTTTTAATCTTAAGACCTTTTTCATTCCATTCTTGATAACATCTAAAGATCCAGGGGTATGAACCTGATTATTAAACCTGAATGGACAGTTAATAGGCTTAAGGTGATTAAAATTCGAGACTCTAATGAATCATGATCGTAACAAAAAGAGTTCCAAAGAAAGTTGAACTTTAAGGTAATTTTGCCATCCAATCATTATTGACCAGCACCTTCTCAAGCTTTTTCCTAATTCTCTAGCTCCTTTTTTGCTTATCTCTCTATCTAGGATTTATGACTCATATTTTACGTCGAGTATACGTATAAAGAGCCCTAAAAGCATTAATCAACATTTGTATTAGGTTGAACAAGATCAATATGATATGAAAAATTAACTAGTGCTAACATTAAACACAGTGGTAATATGATAAAAAATTATTGAACATTGACATATAATAATTGACACAACAAAAGAAAGTCAATAATTATTAAGTTATTATGAAAATCAACCCATCAATTGTTCATCTTTTGGTATTACTCTACAATAGATACAAAATTTATGAAATATATAATTTACTGTCATATAAAACTAATAAATATATTTTAATGATTAATAAGCTATAATAAATTAATATTTAATAATTATTTATTATTTATTAAATATTAGATATTAGATATCATTATATTATTTAATATGATCAACAAGATATAAATATGATAAATAAATCTAACAACAAAAATTTAGAATTTTATTTATTAATAGAAAAATTCAATCAATTTAACATTAATTACTTATAGAAAATAAATTATAAATAAAATTTTAGTTTACTATTATTTCAAATTAATATGTTAATAAATAAATTAATATTAAATATCAAAATTTTCTTATTTATTTTTTGTCACAAGTAACATGATATAAATAAATAAATAAATAAATAGTTGCTACTTAATTCTGTTAGTTATTAATTATTATATGATAAAATAAATTTAATAAAAACTTATATAAAATAAATATATTACTAATTAATAATATGATATTATTTTTCAATAAAATAAATTATAAATAAAAATTTAATTTAGTATATTAATTAATATATTATTAATGAAATAATTTAATATCACATGTCAAATATTTGCTTATTTTTTTTATAAGTTACGAAATATAAATATAATTACCTAATTCATATTATTATAGGGGTTGGATAATTTTAACCTAAATATAAGATTATATAGTAAAATGTTCTTACAAATATTTCACGTTCACAAGCAAGAGAGGCCTTGAAGAATAACAATAACAATAATAATAATACTAATTAGAAATTTAGTTGACGGATATAAGGCTATTTTCAAATAACTAACATAAAGAAAAAAAATAAAATATAAAAATAAAAAATGATGACCATAAGAAAATAATAAAAAGATAAAGATAAAGATAATAATAAAACCAAGAAAATTAATAACATTAATAATAATAGTAATAAAGATAATAATAATACATGAGACAGTCATTTTTTGCTTGGCCTGCCCAGCCTGGCTCGCCTCAACCCGATTTGATCTGGATTGGCTGGGTCACAGGCCAAGGGTGCTTGGCCCGAAAAAAAAGTGCAAAACGATGTCGTTTTGACAAAACAGTATCATTTTTCACAAAACGACGTCATTTTTGTTAAAAAAATGATATTGTTTTGTCAACATTTTTTTTAAAAAGTGTAATCAAGACTACCTGACTCGACTCGCTCATAATCTATCTGAGCCATAAGCTGGATCAAAGGGCTGCATAGCCCTAGCCCATTGCCATGGGAGAGGCCTCCAAGAGCATGTGAATGAAAATTAGCTGTGAAGCTTGTCATTAGAGGTGTTTGGCAAACACCTTGTTGTTTGTTAGCTTATTGACTAAAAGTTAACTTTTTAACTATCTTAAAAAAACTATTGATGTGTTTAGTAAATGACTTATTGATTAGTTTATTTAGCTTCAATAAGCTGATTTCTAAAAGCTTCATAAGAGGAGTTTTTGGAGTCAGTTGTTTGCCTAATGATAATATTGCTCTCCACTTTACTCTCTGCTTTTGCTTTATGGGTTTTAAAAGTTGGTTTTTTTTTTATCGTACAATTATGTCATGAAGTTTGGAAGAATACAATAAAGGGGTTAATTAAACTTTTAAATCTTTATTTAATTTTATAATACTAGTTTATATTTAAAAATACCATAATATTAAGCTTTTGAATATAAAAAGTCACGTCAAATTAATATTTTTAGTATATAACTACTATATATCGTGTCATACTATAATTATAAATATTTTATTTTATTAAATAATAAAATTCATACATATTATATAAAAATACTAATACGATGTAGCTCGCTGCATCATTCATATTAATAAAGAAATTAACATTAGATTATTATTATTATTATTATTATTATTATTATTATTATTATTATTATTATTATTATTATTATTATTATTATTA
>JANZLX010176816.1:0-12768 GCA_025531955.1 Erythroxylum orinocense
AACAATTCACCATGTCAATGTTGTGAAACTCATTGGTTTTTGTGTTCAAGGATCAAAGCGTGCTCTTGTGTACGAGTGCATGCCTAACGGTTCTCTAGATAAGTTCTTGTTTTCTTCTAAAGTCAACAATTCAATCAGTACAGAGAAGACGTATGAAATTTCTCTCGGAGTGGCTCGTGGAATTGAGTATCTACATAGATTTTGTGCTATGCAGATTCTGCATTTTGACATCAAGCCTCATAACATCCTTCTGGATGAAAACTTTGTTCCGGAGGTTTCAGATTTTGGTATAGCCAAACTTTGTGATACAAAAAATACAGTTGTATCTTTGACAGGTGCAAGAGGAATTATTGACTATATGGCTCGTGAATTGTGCTACAGGCATATTGGAGGAGTCTCTTTCAAAGCTGATGTATATAGCTTTGGGATGTTATTGATGGAAATGGCAAGGAGGAGGAAGAAATTGAATGCATTTGCAGACCACTCAAGCCAAATTTACTTTCTTGCATGGGTTTACGAACAGTTTAAGAAAGGGAAGTACATAGATTTTGGAGAGGCTAATGCAACAGAAGAACAAAATAGAATAACAAAGAAGATTATTGTGGTAGCGCTTTGGTGCATACAATTGAAGCCTGATAATCGACCTCCTATGCATAGAGTGATAAAGATGCTTGAACAAAATGTGGAAAGTCTAGAATTGCCTCCAAAGCCTTTGCTGTCTTCACAAGTTGTAGAAGATGAGGATACTGAAATAGACAAACACCTAATAGAGTTAAGATATCCTACAAATGACTGTTCTGATTCAATCAGCTTACCTGTAGATGCAGAGTAAGTAGTAATTTAGAGTATCCATCAGAAGAAAAATGAGACTGTAAGTAAACGGTTGTTACTATCATATTTAAAGCCTTGAATTCAAGAGTCATCTAGAGTATTTAAGAACTGTAATATGACAATGTAATTGTAATCACAAAGTTGTGATTTTGGCAACCTGTCTTATGTAAATGATCATCAATAAAATTCTGTGTTGACATATATGATATATGACTTTCTGCAAGATGAATAATGGTTGTCTTAAAATAGAAAAATTAATAAAATTTTACAATTTATAAAAATATTAATAAAAACTTTTTGCTAGTTCAATTAAAAAATTTGAAGTAAATCTCACATGTTATCTCTTTCTAAAAAAGAAAATTCTTTCTTTGGACTATTTTTCTACTTTCAAACAATTTTGTTTCTAACTGTACCATATCGAATGTATGCTGCAATATTGGTGACAAGTCTTTCTTATTGTACAAAAGACGAATATCTAACATTGTAAAAATATTTTTGTACTTATTGAAATATTTATTGGAAACTTTTTAGTTTTGTACTCGTTGAAATACTTTATAGTATCTATTTTCTGACTATAAAAAGTATTGGCCAATGATTTACTAAACAAAATTTCTTTGAATCCTCAAAATTTTATCCTAATCAAATTCATAAAATCATTACAAATCATATATTTTAAATGCATATATAAGTCACTTTGATGATAAACAAATATATAACAAGTTTGTCATATCAACGCACTTTTGAATGTATTATATATGTATAAAAAATTGATTATTTCTTAGAAATTTTTTTATATGTAGTTATACTATTCACAAATTAAAATATCTCTACCTATAACAAGTTTTTCAATGCACAAAAATAGTTATGAAATAAATTAATTGGTTATAAAATAAAATAAAACATCAAGGTATTCTAATATTCTCTATATTGAAAACTTAACTAACTTTTTTTAAAAGAAAAAGATATTTATATTAACACAAGCTAAGCTTGACAAAATATACATCTCAATGACAAGAAATCTTTAGTTACAATTGAACAACGGAGAAAATATTAACGCAAAGCCTAGGAACCTGCTCTTCGAAGCAATTCAGAAATCGTTATAACTTAAGTAACTTGTAATAAAAGTATTACAGTTTAATCATCCTTTCTCTTCCTTGATAAAATCTTAGTATTTTAAAATTAAAATTATGCATATTTGACTATTAACATTTTCTAAACATGAAAAAATTTGCATTTCTCAAGTTTTTCTAAAAAATGAAATATTTTAAAAATTTTAGTTCCCTCATTTAATTTTCGTCAAATTAATCCTTCAATTTTAAAAAAATTATCTCATAACCCTTAATTTCAACAATTTAAAGGTAAGATCGTATTTATCTTTGCGACATAAAAAAAACAATATCTTGGGTACTTTCCATTTAGATCTTCAATTTCCCCTACATTAGGCTGACTCCAGGCCATTATCTAGCCTAACCAACCAAATATTCATTGCTGCGTTTTCCACTTCTTTACATGTTCAACTAGGACGTCCCTACCAGTCCTAATTGACTTGCCAAATTAGGGATTTCTCGAAGGTAGCTTCTATGTTTGCCTAGTGCATGCAACATTAAATCATGCCTCATTTAGGTAAGCGAGATACTGATATTGTTTTATGAATCCTTTCGCTATTGTTTCTGCCTTACATAAAGTTTCCATCACAGAGTCCCCAGCTTGATTGTTGCACGATGTTCCCTCGATTTGCCTCCATTCTTTTTCTCCACTGCTTCTGAAAAGCTTCCAGATTTCCACTAATTTTGTGTACTTACTATTGTCATCTAATCTTCCACAGACAACTCCTCCACTAGTATACTCCTCATGAGTTTTTGCACACTCATTCCAGTCATGTTGGCACCCAGTCTTGCCTCTCAAGGAGGGAGGATTCCCATATTTTCTAGGTAAGTTCTTCAAACTTCCTCTTATTAATTGCTCTGCACTAATAGTATTTACATTATCCCTTATTCGTGGACCTTAATACCTGTAGTCTTATCCAGAGTAAAACTTTATTCTATGTATCTTCTTGTGTTCTCTTTGATTGTCTAAATATTTTGGCATTCCTTTCTTCCAAATGTTATACAATAGTATACCCATTCATCCTGTATTCAACTCTTTGTCCCTTTTATTCCTAAATTTCTAAGTTAAGATAACCTCAATTGTTCATTTCCAGCTTGATTGTACTTGTACTTGTATTCCACTTTTATTTGCATAAATGTTCTATAAGTTCCTTGAGAACCTACACTGGAAGAATAAATAATCATGGTCCTCTGAAGATGATTCACACAGAACACATAGTCTATCCATTCCTGTTACTTTGAGTTTGTCCTTTGTTAGGAGCCTTTCCAACACTGCTAAACATAAGATGAAGGACTAAGTTGGAGCAATTCCTTTACTCCAAACTCTTTTACACCAACCATATGTAGTTTGTGGGGGTGAAAGAATAGTTTTGTAAATGGTTGTGGAGAATTTATCTATATGATTCCATAAAATTTTGTTTTCCTTCTTAGCATCTGGTATATAATTTGGCTAGTTGTTAGTAACAATGTCCTTTCCTTTCTTTAAGTGAAGAGGCTATACCTATCTGTTTCTTTCAATAATCCAATTAACCTTAGTTCTAGCTGGAATCATAGTTTTTAATGTTATACACTCTCTGTTCAAGAAGAGAAGGCTTATAGGATGCCAATTATAAAACCAGAAGGTAGTATATCCGCCATTGCCTATCTTGTGTGTGATCATTGGTTGCATTTGACACCTTTACTTAATAATTCGCTTAAATGTCCAGGAATATTTAGTGATATACTCCATTAATCAAATACTTCTATTTTCTATATTGTAGAAATTGATCCATTTCACCTATAGGTTCTCCTTTATTTATTTATTTTTGCATAGCTTCCATAAGTTTTTTGCCATTAGATCCTTGCGTATATTCTTTACTGAAGTGATATCCAATCCCCTTCTTTCCTTTATTTGACATAAATTGCTCCAATTCACCTTTGAGATCTTCTTCAACTTATCCAGCATTTTTACCACTCGTTTGGGGATAAGTAATGAGAGCACTAGTATACATACATATTAGATAACACCTCTTATGCCAGATTCAGTCTTCCTCCATAAGATAGGAACTTCTTGCAATAAGATGAAACCTTCCTTTGGAAGGACTGAACTAATGGGTACAATATGCTAAATAGATTGGAACTCCAAGATATTTAAAAGGAGCTAGCTAGATTTGAGTTCCTATTTTTTCAATGTATTACCTCACCTACATCTTTGTACCTCTTGACATAAAGCAGGCACTTTTTTTAGAGCTAAAACATAGACCTGAGATTCTTTTGAAGCCCTCTTGAGATTGTATCAGCACTCTAATAGATTTAGGGAAAGCTATACAAAATAGCAACATGTCATCTACGTAGGACAATTGTGATATTCTTAATTTTTCACATTTATGATGCAACTTAAACCCTGCTTCTTTTTAGATATTGAGCAATAAGATTCTATGTAGAATCTCCATCCCAATAGTAAATAAATAAGGTGAAATAGGATCACCTTCTCTGAGCCCTTTTCCTCCTTTAAAAATCTTAATTGGTTCTCCATTTATCAACATAGGTGAAAAAAAACATCAAGGTTATACACTCTTTTATCCATTCAATAAATTTTCTTAGGTACCCTATATAAGTTAGTGTATCTACTACAAAACTCCAGCTTACCATATCAAACACTTTAGAGAATCAATGTTCATGGCACATCCTTTGACAAATTTGTTATTATTGTAAGCTTTAGAAATCTCCTATGTTATCAATATGTTGTCACTTATACATTTCCATTAATAAATGCACCTTGCCCTGGATTTATGAATTTTTTCTTAAGGATAAGGCACAAATAGGTTTTGTTCATTTCCTTGAGCATCTTGCCCTCCCTAAAGGATTCCTTAACTGCATTGATTATCACTTGCCCAGTTTCTTCCTATGTAGCTTGAAAAAATCTAGCATTAAATCCAATTGGTCTTAGGCCTTTGTTTGGGTTAACAGAAAATAATGTCTTATTAATCTCTTCCATTGTAACATCCCTAATCAAAGCTTGATGTTAGTGAATTTGAACATAATCTTTAATTGAGCTTATTAGCTTTGTTAGAAAAGTATCTACCTTCTATGTCAAGCCTTGAATGCCCCCTAAATATTCCACTGCTTTCTCTTTAATCACATTTACATCTTTTATGTTATTGCCATCATTATCTTTAATTACAACAATCCTGTTTTAATTCCTTTTATTATGGATTTTACTACAAAATATTTGGAGCATTTGTCCCCCTGTTGTAGTTAAAGAACTCTTGCCTTCTATCTCAACTGATAATTGTATACACCAACTGCTTTCATATATTTCACCAAATCAGCTTGCTCTCTTTCCTTCTTGATGGGGTTAGTTGGATAAACTTCTAAATCTTCCCAAAATTTTTTAAGAACCTTCATAGCTTCATTCATATCCATCTTCATAGAGTCAGATGTGTTCCTTGATATTCCTTTCAGCCTTTCTTTAATAAACTACAATTTTCTCATATATTGAACTGATGAGGTACCAGTAACTTCCTTTTGAATGCCTTGTTTTACTACCACAGTAAATTTTGGGTGATTGAGTGAGGAATTGAAAAAATATAAATGGCGCCTTCCTTTCACTCAACTCCATTCCTAGGTGTATTTCAATAGGAGAGTGATCAGAGAAGAGTGGACTATCAAAAGTTGCATAGCTCTGTAATGGTTGTTTTAACCATGCTCTGTTAACTAAGGCTCTGTCCAGTTTCTTCTATAAGAATCCTTACCTTGATTGTTTGTTGTTTTAAGTGAATTGTGACCCAATGAAATTTAAGTCCAAAACTCCCAAGTTATGCTGATATTCTCCAAATTTGACCATAGCCTACATCTTTGAAACTCCCGATTAGCTCTATATATCACTTTGATGCTATATATTTTTAAGATATGTTTAGAGTAAGATCACGATGGATATATTGGTATCAGGGTGTCTTGCTCACCAAAGTGATAAACTTAGGATCAAAGGCTACCATAATTTTTCCATTAGTGTGGGCAAATCATTGCTGATTATAGTCTAATTTTTCTCTAAAAACTAAAGTCTATTCACCATGTTCTCCTACTTTATTTTGTCTCAATGAGGCCGACAAAATAAGGTCTATAAAGGGAGATATAGTCCCTTAAAGATTCCTGTTATTAAAGGAATTAAGACCTCTCACATTCCATACTAACAAATTCGTCCTACCATTATGGCACCAACTTTTTTCCTCTTTAACTTCTTACTTGATTTTCTAGTGTCAAAAGTAGTTGAGTTACTTCCTTCTTCTGTCTTATTCTCCTTGTCCTCTACAATATTCACTGTTTCTTCCTCTTTTCTTTTAACCTATCTGTAGTTTCCATGAAAGAGATGGCCACCTTCCCCTTGTCACCTAGGAGGCCTTTAATTCCACAGGCCTCACCGTAAATAATCTTATGAGTTCCTTCATATCTTTCCTCTTTAGCATCTATTTACTTTCTTTGTTCTTCTCTTCCTTCCTTCTCCTTCATCATTACTTGACTGTTGCTTCCCTGATTATTAGACTCATTGTGATTCTCGTCATTTCCTTTACGTAGATTTTCCTTCAATATGTATTTCATTATTTGAATCTAAGTTAGCCTTTTTATTTCCATAGATTTATCTCCCACCTTATTCTTAGGTTTCCATACCTTCACTGTCCCATTCTTGATTAGCTTCTAGGGTAAGTCACCCCAATTTCATCCTCCACCAGTGTGCTACTCTTGCCATTTCTCATAATTTTCACCACCTCTGGTAGCTCCTTTTCCAGTCTAACCTCCAAACAAACTCTGGCAAAACCTAACCTCCTCAGCACAACAGTATTCTCATCTAAACTCATAGGTCTATCAATAACACTAGCTATATAGCTCAATCCCGTAGCTGACCAATACTCCAATGATACTTTATACAGATTAGCCCATATTGGTAGAGTAACCAGTTTGTTCCTTTTAGGAGAAGCCCCCGGTCTCCATCTCGTAACTATCATAGGTGTACCATACATATACTAGGGGCATGAGTTGGTCACCTTCTTTGCCATTTCCTCATAACTAAATTTTGAATACATAGAACTCATCTTCACTAATTAAAGTATTCACCAAACCAAATCTCTTCCACATTTGGTTGACCCATCCTTGGATCACAGGGAAAGCTAGTTTTTGTCCAAAAAGAAACCCACAACAATTGTCTGCGACTTCTTTGGTTCCAGCTGAAGTACTTCAGTTAGTTGTATAATAGGTCCAAAACCAGCATGTTTTATATATTGCAACTTCCCAAGTGAATGGTCACCTACCACTTTGCACCAAGTCTGCGTTGAGCAATTTTTTATTATTGTTTCAGGTGAATCATTCAAGTTTTTTGCTCCAAGTAGTGGAGGGAAATCTGTCTTTTCAAGGTTGCTAGCTCATAGCTCAAGGAAGGGGTGAGTATTGTGTATCGGTAGAGTTGTTGAAGATGTTGGATGGTTAATGTCTGGTAGTTTCAGGTTTGTTAGTTAAGGATCCAGCGATGAATCCAAGGAGAGTAGTGGCTAGGATGTGGACGGAGTAGTCATTTAGTTACCTTTAACGGTAACTTCCTGGCTAAAATATCAAGCGGGATATAATACGATAGGGTAGGCTTCCTTTTTTGGTATAGGGTTATAAAAGTAAGGTAGGAAGTAATAACATACCAGAAAGTTGACTTATTCTTCTGCTAAGTTTAAACTTCTGCTACTGTAAATATTATGCTGCTGTAAATATTTTATTGTTTGTGTTATTTCCTACTCTTTAGGATTAGTTACAATCTTTTTTAATTCTAATAGTTTTAAATTTAAATTGTAATCCCTGTAAGATTTGTAATCCTTGTTGTGTATAAATACTCATGATCAATAAAATGTCAGATACAGCTTTTACTCTCATATGGTATCAGAGCCTAAAACACTCACACGAGTCTTTTTGCCCAACCCATCCTCTCCCAATTGCCGATGGCCCCTTCAACACCAGTCATCAAAGCCTTTACCAACGGTTCTTTCATTTAAAGAGTAGGATGAGACCTAGTCACATAAAATTATGCTGAAAAAACAAGTTGAATTTCAATTTTAATTTGGGGGTTACAGATTTTTTATATTTCATAAGAATTAAGAATGAAAAATTAGGATTGGGTGATTGAGATAAAGAAAAAAAGATGGGTATTTTAAGTAAGGGTTATTATTGGTCATTTACTATATAACAGCTTTTTAAAATTTTTTATATTATTTATCAAGTGTGTTTTATTGTTTCATTATCAACTTTAAGAGAAATTGAGGTAATTCTTTTTAAATTTGATTGAATGTGAAAGGAGATGTGAAATTTTCTTCTGCATTGAATTCACCAACTCAAATTGTATGTACATGCAATAAGCTATTTATACTAGGAAAGGGAAAAGGCTATTGGTGGATAGCCTGTTGTACCTAAACTGTATTTACAATTGCAAGAATGAACAAAATGCAGGGAATAAAAGTGCAAAAGGTGGCTTGGTGCAAACAGTGGCCGATCTGTGGATTGCAGTGGTGTGCTACTGTCAAAAGCTGCATGGTGCAGGGTTATGTGAAGGGTCTGGACCACTGGATAATGATCAGCCCAAATGAAGCCCAAAAGAGGTAGTTGACCCAGGAGACACAACTCAGCCCAGAGGAAAGTCAACCCAAAGGGGGGGAGGGGGGAAATAATCCAGTCTCTAACACTCCCCCCTCAAGTCGGATACCCGGAGGAACGCACGAGTCCGAACTTGAAAGCTAGGGCTCCGAACGTGCGTGAAGGGAGGGGCTTTGTGAAGAGGTTGGCTAGTTGGCGATGGCTGCGAACGTGTTAGAGGTCCAGAAATTTTGAGTTGGCAGCATCGCAAACTAGGTGTAGGTCGATTTCGAGATGTTTGGTCCTTTCGTGGAAGACGGGGTTTGGCGATATGTGGATCGCCGCTTGATTGTCGCAAAATAGAGGTATGGCTTTCGTGATTTTGACCTGGAAACACCTTAGTAGATGGACGATCCACCTTAACTCGCATGTGGTAGACGCAAGGCTCCGATATTCTGCTTCCGCCGAGGACCTACTCACGGTTGTCTGTTTCTTTGTTTTCCAGGAGATGGGTGAGTCGCCGAGAAACACGCAGAAGCCGGTTAAAGACCGTCTGCTGTAAACACAACTGGCCCAGTCTGAATCCGAGTAGGCAACGAGTTCTGCGGTTGAGCTTGCTGGGTAAAAGAGGCCCTGATGTTTGGTTCCCTTAAGGTATTTCAAAACATGCTTAACTGCCTCCCAGTGGGGTTCCCTCGGCGTTTTCATGAATTGACTTAGTTGCTGTGTAATGTAGGCAAGATCCGACCTGGTAAAGCTCAAGTATTGCGATCGACCGACTACTCTTCTGTACCTTTCCGGATCAATAAGTGGCTCACCCTCATCAATAGTAAGTTTACTGCTTGGAACTATTGGTGTTGTGCATGGTTTGCATTCTAGCATGTTTGTTTCTTGTAGGATGTCTCTTACGTACTTGCTTTGGCTAAGTAATGTCCCTTCTGTCAACCTTGCAATTTCGACCCCTAGGAAATATTTGGCATACCCCAGATCCTTAATGGAAAATTCTTTATGTAAAGCTTGTTTGGTGTCATTTAGTAGTGCCTCATTGGTACCTGTGATGAGGATGTCATCTACATAAATAATTAGGGCAGCAAACTCATTCCCTTCCCCCTTAAGTATACAGACAGTGATCTGCCTCTGCCTTGTTAAAGCGTAAGGCCTTCAACATGGTTGTCAGCTCTTTGTGCCATTGTCTGCAGGCTTGTTTAAGCCCATAAATTGATTTCAGTAACTTGCACACCTCTCCTTCTTTGGCTTTTGTGTAGCCTTGGGGGGGGGGGGTATCATATAGATTTCCTCCTCTAAATGACCATGAAGATAAACGTCATTAATGTCATATTGTATTATAGGCCACTTCCTGATAGTTGCCACAGCCAAGAAGGTCCTGATGGTTACAGTTCAAGCCACTGGGGAGAACACTTCCGAGTAGTCTATACCTTCTCTTTGATTGAAACCCTTGGCCACTAGCCTCGATTTTAGTTTGTCTACGAATCCGTTTGGTTTATATTTCACCTTATACACCCACTTTGAAGCTATAGCTCATTTACCTTTAGGCAATTCTGTCAACACCCATGTTTGATTGTCTTCAAGTGCTATCAGCTGTGAATTCATTGAGTCCCTCCACTCTTTTGATTTGCAAGCTGTTTCATAGGAAAGGGGTTCGAAAATAGAATTGACATTACCTATGAACTCCATGTACGGTTGTGTGTGAATAACCTGAGAATGTGACTCCTTGCACTCTTCTATTCCTACAGGACCAAAGACTTGTAAAGCATCATTAGAGGTGTCAAGGACATAAGTGGATTGACGAGCAGAAGCTTGGAGGACGTAGTCATTCAGGTATTTTGGCATATTGTGTGTTCTTTGACTTTTCCTGACATGAGTGCTTGGGGTTATGGATTGTTCGGGTGAGGCATAGGGTGATGATAGGATGTTAGTGTTTTCTGGTGCTGTTTCTGTATGCTGTGTATCTGGATTTCTGTGCATATCATTTGGTAGCTCTACATGGCTGTCGGTGGTGGTGTAGGGGAATAATGGTGGTGATGCTTGTGCTGTCTGGTTTTGGGCATTGGCAAAGGGGAAGGTGCTTTCATAGAAAGTGACATCCCTGGAGCTAAGATGTGTTTGGTTTCAAGGTCCATCACTTTGTATGCTTTGTAATCGAGCATGTATCTGAGGAAGACACATTTTGAAGCTCTAGGATCTAGCTTGGTCTTGCTTAGGGTTTTGTTTAGTGCAAAGCATAGGCATCCGAAGGTTTTTAGGCGTTCATAGGCTGGTCTATTTTTTTGTAGTCTTTCGTATGGTGTTTGCCATTGCAGGGTCTTAGTTGGGATTCTATTTAGGAGATAGGTTGTTGTAAGAAGGGCTTCCCCCAAAAAATGTTTGGGCAAAGTTGCTGTGAAAAGCAAGGCCCTAGTTATTTTAAGTAGATGCTTGTGTTTGATTTCCACCACCCCATTTTGTTGTGGGGTATAAGGGGCAACTTTTCTGATGCATTATTCCCATCTCTACAAAGTATTTCCTGCACTCATTGTTTATAAATTCCTTCCCATTATCAGTTTGAACCCTTAGGACCCTCGTATCATATTGTTTTTCCACTGATTTAATGAATTGGATTATGGTATGTTGGGTTTCATCTTTGTGTCGGAGTAGGAATGTCCAGGTTGCCCTAAAATGATCATCTACGATGGTGAGAAAGAATTGTGATCCATTCGAAGTAGGGACCCGATAGGGTCCCCATAAATCCATATGCAAGAGTTCAAAGGTTCTAGTAGTGTTTATTTTGTGTTTGGGAAAGGGTTTCCTATGCTGTTTTGCCGTGGGACACACTTGACAATCAAAAATAACATGAGTAGGAAGCTTGATTTCATTGATATGTTGCATCTTTTCTGTAGAAACATGCCCTAATCTATTGTGCCAAACATCAGGGGAAATAATAACACTATGAGCAACATTTTTTGTTCTTTAAAAGTCTAAGGGAGGACCTTTCAGGGTCCCCGAAGGTAGTAGACAGTCCGATCTTAGCTCATACAATCCACTCCGGGCCTTAATAGCTGCTAAGATGTTGTTAGTCCGAAGGTCATGCAAAAATAGGTTGTTAGATACGAAAATTACAGCAACTTCATTTTGTGTGGTGAGTTTGTTAACAGATAGGAGGTTCTTGAAGAAATTGGGTATATGTAATATTTCATCAAGTGTGATTTGTTCACCAAGAGTAGCTTGCCCTATGTGTTTTACTTCCTGTTGCGTGCCATCTGGAGGAGTGACTGGGTCATATATTCTGTTTTCTTCATAGTTATGACAGATATTTAAGTTTTGGACCATGTGTGAAGATGCTCCTGAGTCTATCAGCCATGTGCATGTATTTTCTGTAATATTTGAATGTGTGCAGCCATTACCTGCGAAGTTTGGAAGACCTCCCAACTTTATCTCATTCGTCCCCTTGCCTTTGATTGCTTTGGATATTTCTTATTGTATGAATGTGGCTAATCCTTGAGGGATTTGATCATTCTTGTCAATGCACTCACTGTGTTCATTTTGCATGTCTGCATGGGAGTCACTAAATATGGCTAAGTTGGCCTAACCCTTTTGCCCAGTTAGTTCTCTATACCAGTCAGGCACTCCATGGATTTTGAAACAGGTTTCTATGGTATGCCCCGCCTTTCCACATTTGTCACAATGCTTATCTTCCTTCCTTGTGTAAACCTTCTTACTGCTGTTGATATTTCTGCCCCACTTCGTGTTGGAGTTGGGTTATTTTGCCATCATGGCTACCTGTATGTTATTCTCATTAGTAGCACTTACTGTTCTTTGTCTTTCAACTGTCTGCATCATTGCATATGCTTTGTTCACCATGGGTAAAGGCTCCATAAGCATAACTTGGTTCACAACATGCTCATATTCTTCATTTAGGCCCATCAGGAACTGCACAAGTCGATGTGTGTTTTCTTTGGTGCTTATTGCTTTGGCGGCCTCACATATGCAGGTAGGTGTCAGGCTTAGGCTAGACAAATCATCCCAGAGTTTGTTTAGCTTGGTATAATAGGCTGAGATAAAGAGGCTACCTTGTTTGAGTTGACTGATCTCCCTCTCTATCTGGTACAGGAGTCGATCGTTGGCTTCCCTAAATCTCTCCCTCAGCTTATCCCAAAGTTCCTTGGCTGTAGAGGACAAGAATGCATCTCCCAGCTCCTTGTTCATTGAGTTGAGAATCCAAGACTGAACCATGGAGTCAGCCCTCTTC
>JANZLX010176841.1:0-12767 GCA_025531955.1 Erythroxylum orinocense
AAGGGCGCTTTGTCTTGCAGCACCCAGCTTTGCAAAGGATTACCTACCACCAGGTTTCTATCGCTCTTATCCTTTCTCACTATTTTAGTGCTTCTACGTTACGAGGGGGAAATTTTCAAGATTTAATTGGTTTGGGCCAATGGGTATTCGTTCATTGGCCGTTTTGATGCATTAATCCTTTTGGGTTATGCGTACATTGCGCATATATCTGATGGGGTGCTGAAAAGTTTTGATTTTTCTATCAGAGGTGATTTATACTATTGCTTGGGAAGGTTGTGCAATATTTGCTTTTAGCCTTTTAGGATATAGAATTTCATGTCTTTCCTTATGGTTGCAATTATGTAAGTGAAACTGTTAGTTGATCGTGGATGTGCTTTTTTATTATGTCTGTGCATTTTCGTACCAGTTGCAAATCTTTAAGCTCCTTAATATCTTTTTGTGCTGCTTCTGTTTTCTTGTGGTTGTTAATAGATTTCTTAGTTTTGCTACAAGTTGAAAGTTTTAAAGAATGTTGACAATACCACTGTTTTCCTCCATCATGTTTTTCCTGAGAATAGATTAGCATTTCCATTCATTCCTTTAGTTATTCTAATTGGATAAGTGGTGATCATTCTTGAAACAAAGTTCTAGTTGTTATGGGCAATAAGATGTCTATGAGAAGATATTTCTATTTGATATTTTGTCGTTTACATTGACACATTTTCCCAATCTTCTAGGCACATTGAGTACTGCATGCATCGGGTGAATTTGCTGCGGCATTATGGCGTTAAGCCCATCCTTGTTTTCGATGGAGGCATTCTTCCAATGAAGATTGAGCAAGAAAACAAACGTGCAAGGTATGCCATACATCTTGAATTGTTGATCTGTTTGTCCGCTTGATTTCCATAATAGAGTAAGACATGAATAAGTTGAGAGCCAAACAGAATTACTAAATTTAAGATTCAACCATGAGCTACTGGCTGAACATGCGTGTTTTGATCATCTAACTCTATTTTTAGTGCAAGTTATAACCTTCAAGTTCTAAATATTGTCTACTTATCATGCCTTGAACTAAAGGCCAATGCCTTTAAACCTTCTCAGCTTTGGTTACAGCATTAGAAAGTATCAGATTGTTACACGTGTAGGCTTTCTGTAGTTATTACTCCTTTGTCATTAATTCTATTGTTGGATGTGATTCACCTGATCTTGCAACCTTGTATTTTATGTTTCCTTTGGACAAGGTTTTGGAATTTTTTAATCAATCCCTTAACTGAGAAATGGTCCTTGCCTTACTTTGTTTTTATTACTTCCTTCACGATGAAGTTTTCTTTATGCAACTGACTACTAAGTCTCTTCAGATAAGCAAAGTTGAGGTGCCAAACTTTTGCCATGCTTAATCAGATTTATTTGTTCTTTAGCTGTACACAAGGTGCTTATTCCATTTAATCAATGGGACTTGGAGTCTTTGTTCAGTGCACTAGTCATTGAATTATTAAAAACATGCTACAAAAGGCATTTTTTGCACTATGAATGCAGGGCAAGAAAGGAAAATCTTACACGTGCAAGGGAGCATGAGTCAAATGGAAATTCAGCTGCTGCATATGAGTGTTACCAGAAGGCTGTTGATATTTCACCTTCTATTGCACTTCAATTGATCCAGGTAGTAATAATAAATAATTTGCACATTCTTTATCTAGTATGAGATGACATTGCCTCTATTAATATGGTTGTATGTGAAAGGTTTTAAAGCAGGAGGACGTGTCTTATATTGTGGCACCATATGAGGCTGATGCTCAAATGACCTTCTTGGCTGTTAACAGACAAGTTGATGCAGTTATATCTGAGGACTCTGATCTCATACCATTTGGCTGTCCCAGAGTGAGTTTTTCAATTCCTTTTAATACCATAAAAATCCGGTTGCTTTTCCTATAAAAATTTACAATTTTATCATTATTTCAGCTCCTTTGAATAGATTAAAGTAATATTTTATTCAGATTATCTTTAAAATGGACAAGTATGGGCAAGGTGTTGAGTTCCAGCAGTCGAGGCTTCATCAAAGCAAGGAAATAAGTTTTTCAGGTTTTACCAAACAAATGCTCCTTGAGATGTGCATTTTGAGTGGCTGTGATTATTTGCAGTCACTTCCGGGAATGGGACTTAAAAGGGCTCATGCATTGATTACAAAGTTTAAGAGTCATGACAAGGTAAGTTGTGTCATGAATGCACTTGACAACTGAACTGCTGAAACTCAATTCACCAAGAAAATGTCCTCAAACATTGACAAGAATAAAATGTGATTACAAAGGGATAGAAAAGCTTATCTGCCGAATTTCTCACGATTAACTGATTTAGCTTTTGTTCACTAAGAATTCTGATTTTACTGTTTATTTTATGTTTTTTTAGATAATCAAACACTTGAGATATACCACTGTGTGCGTTCCTCCTGGTTATGAAGAATCATTCCGAAAAGCAATAATGACTTTCCAACATCAACGGGTTTACAATCCTGACAGTGAAAATATTGTGTATTTGTCTCACATATCTGATGATCCTGGCTATGCATTGGATTTTCTAGGCCCATATCCTTTTGATAAATTAACTTATTAGTTTAATCACCTGTGCTCTGCTTTCCCCAGTTTGTCTAGGTACTTCAATTTGGACCTTAACCTGAAAAACATTGATACCACAGCATATAGCTAAGGGCATAGCAAAAGGTGAACTGGATCCATTTACCCAAATGCCATTTCAGGTATCTTCTGTCCAGGTTATATGTTTATGAATGTCTGTTTGAAAACTGAGAAGTTTCTTTTCTCATCATAGGAAAGAGGCGAATTGATCATGATCAACCATTAGATCACCAATTGTCCTTCCCAACCTAAGAAACTTTGTTGTCCCATTTGCTTTAAAAGTTTAGTTTTGTCCATTTTGTGTACTTATTTTTCAATTCCTGCACGTCTCTGTGTGAAAACTGTAGAATTTTCTTTTCTCATAATAGGCAACAGGTGAATTGACCATGATCAACCTAATGACTACCAGCTTTTCCTTCCCAACCTAAGAAACTTTATTTTCCTATTTGCTTGAAAAGTTTAGTTGTATAATCATGGAAAGTGGTGTTGTCAGTCAGAAAATCAGACAAGGTATTAGTCTGAAATGAAAGGAAAGGGCATGCAAGTGTTGGCAAAGTAACGATAATCTAGTGCTTCAACTGGCTGGTCAGCATTCCTGGGAACTCTTTTATGCTTTCGAAGTGATGTAGAACTCAATCTTCACATGTTTTTGTATAATGTCTTAGGGCATTTGTCTTGCCGAACTGTTATTTATTCTCTAGGACCACGGTGCTGTTTATGTAGGATTTTGATAGATTATTTTTTCCTGTTGTCTTTCAGGAAGAAGAATAGCCAACGAACATAGTGGTAAAAATGTTGGATAATTTAATTCACGTAATCAACATGAACTCTAGAATTCAATAGCCACTCTACAGTTTGAAAATAGCATTAACTTATCTTGGATAAACATCATGTGCCCATTGAAATGATCCATACATTGCAACATCTCTGCTATGACCTTTACTGTTTATCTTTTCTCATACAATTAAGGAATTTCAATCATAAGTTGACCTATATTTATTTCTGCAAGCGGGTTGTTTAACTTCAATTTTAAGTTTTTGCTGCACTAACAGGAAGAAAGAGCTAGTTCTGAGGGGGTCCTTCAGAAATTCTCTGAATCCAGAAAGTCCAAATTTGAAAGTGGAAAGAAAAAGCTAGATTTGCCTGTGCAGAAGAATGTCCTGACAAAATATTTTTGTATCCTTGTAGCCTTATTGTTGATGCCTTGTTGGTTTTAAAGAATTCATCCTATAAGACATTTGAAAGAATCTAATTAAAATTCACAATTACCTCAAACAAGTGTGTTGACTATTGCAGGTACTGGAACAAGATGGAACACAATGTAGGAGTTGATCTAAATAATACTCCAAATTGAATCCCTGTTGAGATTTCTTTGGAGATTTTATTGTGTTGTTTCCTATATTTTTTGTCTCCCCTCTAGCTTAGAAAATAAGGACCGAACCAGTCTTGCAGGATAGACTTCTATATAGGGATGATATATACGCACACACATATAACGCATGCTTTAGACTGAATATTTGATGAACTAAAGTCAGGGATTGACTAGTTCATTGGGGATGCTATATATAAACAGGGATGCTTGCGAGTTCCTATTTTGATTGACAAGGTTACCTTCTTGTGGTCCATTTTATTTAAATTTTCTCTGATTTCAACTTTCCCTAACATATTAAGGCTTTGCATCACTTGAAGCAAAGAGAACATTTAGGGTCCCTCGAAAGTCACCAATATCTAGTCCCAAGGACATCAGTAACCCAAACATCAAGGAAGCTTGTCATTTAGATGTTGCTTCTTGTGATATGAATTGCTCTGCTGCATCTCCAAATGACTCTGATAAAGTCGAAAAACCCCCTCCTAAGAGTGCTGTTAGTGTTTTCTTTTGGAGTTGGTACAGATTTTGTTGGTTGAAACTCTTCGCTTTCTTATTCCATATTAATTTTGTGAATGTCCTTTTACAGGTGGAAAATGATCTCTCTGATGAAGTAAGCTTATCAGAGTCTGGAAGTCCTGGTAGGATCTAACTTCTCTTTTTAAATGACTGATAACTGTTAGAGGATTCTTTACCATATAAATTTGCCTTATTATATACACATGGAACCATCAGATTTGGTAGATGGAAGTCCAGGACATACCTTGCTTCTAAAACTTGGAGATTCGACAGTTCTACCAGGTCAAGCTTTACTAAAGCAGTGTAAGGGCAAAACAATGGTGGAGAACAAGAGGCCCATTGTTAGGAGTTCATATTTCAAAAAAAAGTTGGTAACCAAGGATAACCAAACTGATAGACAAGAACGGCTTCTATTGAATGATTTTGAAAATGATTCGTGTGGCAATATTGTTCTTGAGACTTCTTGCAACTCAAACACAGAAAACAAAATTGTCATTATGAAGAGCCCTGACATTCAGCATGGTTTAATGGATAAGAACAATCAAGATGAAAAACTAGGTTTTGTAGTTGAGGATGATCAATTCAATGATGCTAGGAAGGGGATTTTTCTTGAGGGTGTTAATTCTGAAAATGACGATCCGAATAACAGATCCACAAAAAGGAAGAGCTCCTCTGATGACTTTCTAGAAAAAGTAAGCACTTCAATATATTTTATATGTTTTAATTTGGTTTTTGTCCTTTTTCCAATCATTGAGCTGTGGAAGAAGAGATGGCTCCTTTTTGTATTATGACTTTCACCCCTATAGTAGATGTATGTGTGATTTGCTTTCAAATCTTTAGGTAAGCCCCAAGGCATTATACTAAGCTGGTTGACATCAAGTTCTTTTAGCCATATTTTAACATGCAGAGTTGTTTGTTGCTCGACTACTTCAGGAGAACATTGGATTCAAGCATATACGTACAAGTGCTCAAAACCTTGACGACGCAATTATGGAGGAGATGAAACCTGAGGAAGCAAAATTTGGATCTGACATTTCACATTTAAACCATTATTGTAACATAGCAGAGAGATCTATGGAAAGATTCGCATCAATGATCTCATCATTTAGATTCTCTTCATCTGGTTCTCGTGCCAGTGGTCTTCGTGCACCTTTTAGAGATATTAGGAAGAGTTGTCCCAGCAGGTACCACATTCACTTCTGGTGACTAATTAATTTTTTTTACTTCCCACATTGCTCTGATGCTTCACCTATGATGAATATACAACTTCTATTCATTGAAGGCCAACTGTTGATATGGATTTCAACCAATTTGCTTATGTTCCGAGCAACCCGAAGACAGTTCTAGGATCTCGCAGACACTAAATTTTTAGAAATCATGTAAACGAAATTCGTATCAGTTCGGGATTTGGAATCTGTTTAATTGCAGGAGATGGTCTTCGTATTTCAAAGGTAGTATGTGGATTTTCAGTCCCATCATTTATTGGTTGACATTCATTATAGCTGTGGTATTGACATGGAAACGTTTCTTTTTTAGGAACCATAGAAGGTTTCACTTTTCAACTGACGCCTGAAGGACTGCCACCAATGCCCTGGTGTTCTTCCTGTCACATTCTTGTAAGTTGAGTTGATTCCATGCGGAAATTCTCCAAGCACCATTGTTTTAACAAACACTGAACTACTACTTGTGAAATAATAAGTACTGAAATACGTTAATTGTTATGGCCTTGGAATTTTAACCTGTTGTATGATGGATACAGGAATTATAAATCATTCTTAAAAGCATATTACTTTCATTAGCTTTGCCTATTTGAACCACTAGGAAGAAATTGCTTCATTTTGAATGCAAATTAATCCATCAATGATGTTTCCTGTTCAGCGCTTTGTGTAACTTCCTGTAATAATTTAGTTCTTTGGACTGTTCTGCAATAGCTGGAATTATATAATCCAGCCCAGGCTGAAAGGTTTGATGGCCCAAGCCTCTGCTACCAAAATGATGTCTTTTTGGTCATTTGTATCAAAACAACATTATTTTGGTAGTGGCCAAAGCCGGCCAAGGTCGGACTCAGACTGCATGCCCCGCGTATAGATCGCGTGTAGGATGTTTCGGATCAGCCCGGACCATTAGCGTGCATATCCAGCTAGAATTGGCCCTTCATCTGCTTGGATCTAGTACTTGTAGCTTTAGGCATTATAAGTGACAGGATAGCCCACGAAAGAGAATAACAATATTGAGTGGGCTAGCTACTGCAGCTTTGATCACCTTCCTAACTCAGGTTGGCACACACGTTTACTTCTAGGGACACACAACAAATACTAACCATCCGCCCTCTTGCTTAAGAAATGTTTCACGAGAAAAAGAGCATATTAAGAGATATATTGCAATTTACTTACCAAGATATGCTTTGTGATCCCTAAAGAGTCATATATGCAACTGCAGGGATAATTCATTGTAGGTGAATTATCCCTACAAACACTTGATACAAACTTAAAGATTTAATAGATCAAGTGGATTAAGAATTCCATCTAATATGAGTTTTAAAGTTTTTGTTTAGAGATGTATCCTAAACTTTTGTTCTATAATGCAACATAGTTATCATGTGTTAATTTTCTAATATGAGTTTTAAAGTTTCTGTTTAGAGATGTATCCTAAACTTTTGTTCTATAATGCAACATAGTTATCATGTGTTAATTTTCTTTTAGCCTCTTGAGAATTAATATGCAAGGATTCATTAGATGAGGCAATGTATCAAGTATAAGTTATCGTATTTCGATAAAGAACCGGAATCAATAAGTTTAAATCATGAAAAAGACTAAATTATCTCTTCTTCTTGCATATAATATGAAATGAGCTCATTAAGAGTCCATATCTCCTTTTGATAGTTGTATCTAAATTTAAATTGACTGAATTGTATGGGAAGAGATATCAAAACTCAATACAAGTAAGTCTTTAAAAATCTTTAACTTTAGTGCCTTTACTTTTGAAGTAAGATGTGACATTTCTAAAATTTACTTCTTGATGTTTTCATTACTCTTATATCTCATAGAATAATTTATAATTTGGAAAACGATGACCAAGATGATCATCATATATCAAGTTACAGTTTTACTTCAAATGTTTTATTACCATAAGATCGTTTTGCCATATAAGCTATTTTTCCTTTGTATTTTAAGGGCACTTGGGGAATTTTAGACTTCATCCTCACTCTGATAAAAGAGCTTTAACCCTCAAAATAGTCCTTTTCTCAAAGATAATTGACACCATCATTCGAGAAAACAGATTCAGAAAAAAAAAAAATCCAAAGTGTCACCATCAACAACCTAATTTAATGGGATGTGGCTATTAGTGGAAGTCCTAAAGGGAAACTCTAACTCTTCCCTTGTATCAAATCACTAATATCAGTTACAGAAAATTTGAATACGCGTTAAAGTCAAAATCCCAAATTGAAAAAGTGCATTAGAAAAGTTCCTGGAGTGCACTCCATTGACATTATGAGCATGACCAACATAACGGCCGCAATTCTCATTACCAACACGCAAGTCTTTTCTGCCTTCTTATCTTCATTTAGTTGATTATACATCATAAGATTCTGCATTATCCTTCTTTTTCTCCTATTAGGTGATTGCAACATCAAGAACCCTTATGTGTAAAAGGAAGATTTCAAGGATTAAACTGACTGATTTTGAACATGGGGTTCATCAGGTGTTCTTCATAATTCTGCAACCTGATTAATTACAGGTTGCTTCATTTCCATGCAACTAAAAAACTTTGAGAACTACTATATATGAAGATATCACAGTAGTCTTATTCTTATTTTGAAGAAACAATAAGACTCGGGTAAATTCATGCGATCTAACTCAAGAACATGAACTCAAGCAACATACAAAGGCAAGCCTGCTTTCATGGTCTCTACAAGGCAAATAATTCATATCACACGAGTGGCTTGACGTAATGGTTGATTTGATTGCTCCATAACGTGATTAAACCCCTCACTAGTCAATGGTTCTTATACGTGCATTAGCACGCAAGGAATATAAAAAATTGTCCTTAGAATACAATTAATTACAACATATACTTGTTTTCTCCTTATCTAGTGAATATAAAAGACACGTAGTTAGCTAAGAGGAAGTTCATCTTAGGAAGAAACCAGTAGGCGTAATAGGCAATAAAATTCAAAGAAGAACCACGAGGTTAGCTGGTTAAAGAGAAGTAAAAGTTGAACCCTAGGAAAAAGAAGGTAACGTGGGCATTCATTTAAAGAGGAGAACGTTCACTCAAAGGAAGGAGGAAGAAAAGCAAGAGAAAAAAGATCGTACTAGAGAAGAATTTATCAACTCTTTGTCGGTGTGAAGCAGAGAACAATTCCCTAGTCATGCATGGATTCCATCTTCTATTTGTAGTTTGAGTAATTGATAATATTGCTTAGTTTTATTTTAATGAATTTCATTTACAACGGAGTGATTATTTCTAATGTTTTAAAAACTGAACCGAAAATTAAACCAATAAGATAAGAAATTTAACATTTAAAAGGTTCAATTGATGTTAGATTGTTATAAAATTAACTACGGATTAAATAAAATTAAAGAATTTAGAATATGATTGAAAGAGATTTTCATCAGTTGAATAATTTGAAGTTTAATTTAAAAAAATTGTTAAATGAAAATTAATTGATTTATTTTAGTTTATAAAAACTTATTAATTTACAAAAAAAATGACCGATTATTTAATAAATTAATCATTTTTAATAATAAAAGCTATTACAGTAAATTGAATTGAAAAGTTAAAAACTGAATCAAAAAGCGAACAGATCAAAGTACAAATTAAATCAATACCATATAGTAGCTGCGCCGTATTTAATTAAATTAGAGCTTTTTATAAATTTTTATATTAACTTTTATTTAATAATTTTTTTAATTAAACTTAAATTCTTTGATGAATTAGGATAATTTCTTTCAATTATATTTCAAAATTTTAATTTTATTCAATTTTTAGCAAGTTTTATGAAAGTTTAATACTGATTGAATCTTTTAAACCTTAAACTTTGTTAAATTTGCAATGGGCCTACGGACCTACACGAGAAGGAAAGTTAAATCATATACAAGTCTAAGTGAGATTCCATTCTAAAAGCAATTAACAATAGGTAGAGTAACCCACTAGACTTATATGTTAGTCTTCTTTTCCCTCTTTCTCCAATGTAAGATACTCACATGTGGGTATTCTCAATACTCCCCCTCAAGTACAACTAGAGTCGGACATCCAGTTGTCATTTGAAATAAACACAATAATAACCGGACAAAGCCGTTGGGATTGAACATCCATACAGACAACCGGAGAATTATTAATCCGGGCTAAACTTGCTCTGATATCATGTTAAATTTGCAATGAGCCTCTGGGCCCACACGTGAAGGAAAGTTTAACCACACACAAACCTAAGTGAGGTTTCATTCTAAAACCAATTGGTCATAGGTGGAGTAGCTCACTATGCTTATAAGTTAGTCGATTTTTTCCTCTTTCTTCAATATGGAACACTTACATGTGGATATTTTCAACAAACCTCTTGTCTTATTTCAGTTTTTAAAACATTGGCACAATGTTATTTGGTTAATGGGACAATAGGTTTAAATTCTGAAATTAATTAAGATTGTCCAAAGCTCTCTCAACTCGACAAACAAAATCAACATCTCAAGTAAATACTAGACCAAGATTCATGCGTACAGAGACCAACTTCAACATCAACTTATTTGCATCCCACCAACAATACTTTTCATATGGTCCAACATGTTCCCTTGAAAAATCAATTACAGGTAAGAGAAAATGCAAAGAAAGAGAAAAAAGACACTTGGGTTTGTGATATGCATCTGATCATTGAATCATCAAAAACACACCTCTCGATTTCCATGTATACTTTTATTTCTTCACCAGTATCCCAATTGCTATGATTAACTATTTATATGTGGTGTGGTTGGGTACGGTATCTGGTACGCTGAACCGCAACCACGCAATTTTTAGTATTGTCCGCTTTGGCCAGGGTTCGATCCCCTGACCTCACGGTTTTATTGCGTTGAGACGCACGCCTCTTACCATTGAGCTACAACACAATAAAACCGTGAGGTCTATGGGTCGACTCCCCGTATTGACCAAAGTGGACAATACTAATTTGAGTGGTTGCGATTGGCATGGAGTTAACTCCAACAAAACCCTGAGGTCCTGGGTTCAACTCGTCCCTGCCACTACAACCACAAAATGGTGGAATAGAGAGCATCCTGAAGCCAAAAAGGGGACAATATCTGGCCGGTAAGGGTCCCAGCCTTAACTAAAAAGGCGCCTTTTTTGTTTGGGTGGGCCCGCATCATTTTAGGTTTTGTCCTCTTTAGTACAGCGAGTTGAACTATAACCTCTAGTAGGTGTGGGGCTCGAACTCGAGACCTCAGGGTTTTGTTGAGTTGAGACCCACACCTCTTACCACTGAGCTACGATCCCGACACCTTGCAAATGAGCAAGTCAAAAAGGAGTAGCTCGATAGTAAGAGGCGTGGGTCTCAACCCAACAAAACCCTGAAATCCTGAGGTCTCGAGTTCGAGCCCCACACTCACCAGAGGTTGTAATTCAACTCGCTACACCAAAGGAAACAAAACCTAAAACGATGCGGACCTGCCCAAACCAATATGGATTGTCTCCAATCTACACAACATTATCTAATATGTTGTCAATTCGGTAAAGCTGAGGCAAATCAACAATCAAATTATCAATACTTAATCAAAGTCTCGAGCACCACACGTAGCTTCGGTGTCAAGACTTCTTGTTCCTATATTGTTCTTTATTTAAACAGACTTTTCCTGTATCATAGATTGATTGGTTTAATTAGTGATACATATATCTCTTATGCATAAGGTTTATGTAGTTCTGAACCACAACTGCATGTACACGTAGAGCATTGCTCCACTTGGTTGTATCGTAAACTACAATTACAAGTGTATATAATTGGATTACCTAATTAATTATTCATGTGGATCTCATTTTTTTGCAATATTTAATCACTCCAGGCGGACTTAATAATTAAGTTCTTCCTGTAGATCATCTTTTTTTTTTTAAAGACGATCAAGCCAACCTGTAATTGTTTGATCAAAAGCTTGTTTAATTTGCTTTACAAAGAAAAAGAATTGAATTGGATATATATCGAGCTTGTTGATGGTAAGTTTCTATATGATGCATCGTGCGGATTGAAATTATGAAATGTACTTTAGTTTCGTTCTTATCACCTTGTAGTTAGAAATGTAATGTAATTTGACTAATTACCTTTTGTTTTTACCACTAATCAAACACAAACAATGCATATCAAACCTAAGATTTTATAGCAAATAGCAATCCATCAGAATTTGCTTACAAGTAATTCAAATTTTAATTTATTTATCACTAAATCTATTTAATGAAATTCTTTTTATATAGTTAATTTAATTTTTCTATAATAGGTTTTTTTCAGTGAAATATATTAATTTTCTCACTAAATCTATGTTATTTAGAGAGAGTTATCTCGCGCTATTAGACATTTTCTACCTACCTACTTATATCGATTTTAGATACTATTATCTTTTTGTTGAAGGTCGATCGAGCTTTTCTTGAAAATATGAAATGGGTTATTTCAACGCGTTATCCCCTGGTACTCAAAACATTGCATGGGGGCATTTTCTCAAACAAAGCATGCAATAAATTAATAGTTAATTTACAAACCGAGTTTTTGGTGTTTTGAAGTGGATATTAGGTATTCAACTAGGGGGTGGTAGCTGAACTAAAAGAAGAAGAAGCACATGGCCATGACAAAGCCGTATCAGCATACATGTAAACTCCTTGATGAAAAGTCATAAAAACTAACTCCATACAAGTTGGTTAATTATGACCAAAACCTAACATACGAAAAAGAAAAAAGAAAATCATACTACTGTATAACCCTCACATGTTTATAGCCAGAAGTGCACGAAAAGATATTCCATTCAATGGCTTTGATTAATGTAATGACCATCTTTAATTTGAATAGATCAATTTATTATAAGGCTTCTAAGACAAAATTACGCTATTAGAAGTTTGGAAAAAAAAAGTATTAATTTAGAGCAAAACCAAAAAATGCAACCAAGTTATTCTAGATATATTGCCATTTAATTACAAGTCTATTTAACGGTGGAGATAATTCTAGATTACTACTCCCTCCGATTCATAATAAGTGTCGTTTTAAAAGAATGCACGTTTATTAAGAAAGTTAATGAAATATCTGATATACCCTT